>APFE030998431.1:86871-162820 GCA_000404065.3 Pinus taeda | reverse complement strand
GGGAATTCCGATTTGGGAATCAACTGTGTGTTGGCATCCAAAACCTGATTACATGCCTTCCATCTTTAATAAACTCGCACTTCACTGTTTTAATGGTTAATTACATGATGTGAACTAGTTGAATACAGCTCTTCACAGCCGACTAATAAACGTGGTTTTTCCTCATCGAAACTCTCGACTTCTACTCTCGCAGCCTTTTTCTTATGAACTCAAACTACTCAGACTCCATTCAGTTTCGTGGTTCTATTCATGAGGGATACTTTGCCTTCACAGAGTCTGTCTGTACACCAAGATTTACAGCCTTCATTTATTTTTGTTCATACAAGTCTTCTTGCTTTGAAAATATTTCTTCATTTCGTACTCAACATTTTTATAATTCCATACCCATTAGTTTCCTCCATGGTATTCTTCATTTCCTATTCATACAACCATTTTTCTTCTACATAATCACTCTATTTTCATATATCCGTCTTCTACATTGGTGTTTACACTGTAAAAAAGATAGAATGGTCTCATTATGAGGCAGAGTTCCGAGGAGTCATCAAAGCTGTTGCAAAATATTACATTTCCATTACTCTGATATACTTTTCATCACTAAACTATTTTGCTTCATATACCATTTACAAAGTTTTTTATTTTTTAGGTAGACAGTGAAGAAAATAAAATAAAAAATATAGCAGATCATGAATAATTGGTCTTCTGCACCCGCTGTAATCTTAGGCTCTCTCTCCCTGGTACTTGCCTGTATAAAATATCTTTTCCAATAACTTAAATTAGAAAATTTATGGTTGGTTGTCTTTTAACTGTGGAATGCAGCCTAATTCCACAACTAACTGGCAATTCCACAACCATTTTCATACTTCTATAGGTTATAGGTGTCAAGAGACAAAATGAACCACATGGGTAGCTGGGAAAATGTCAGTACATAGATGGTATCCTATCCATTTGATCCAAATCAATGAAAATGACCCCGGTCAAAGGGAAGTCAAGGTGTGTGTTATCACTAAGTTGCCACACTAAGTCACCGCATGTCAAGAAAAAAAACAATTTTGAATCAATGAAATGAATAAGTTATTTGCTCACTTTTATGAAAGTATTGATTAATTTTGGACTAATGATGAAAATGAATGGCTAACTTTTTATTCAAGATTTTTAGCTATATAAATTGCGCGCGTTCCGTACCTAAAGTCACTCTGCAACTGTTCTCCAATTCTGCAGCTGAAAAACCTCATTGTTTAAAACAGCCTAACTTTCTCATACGAAATCAGATTTTAATGATTCAAGTATTATTGGAAAGATCTTAACAAGATTTACATAATGAGAAATCCATCATTAGGGTTTGAAACAATAAATAATGAAATATATTGCTGAAAAGAAGCAACATTCAACTTGAGGCACTAATTCCAAAGCAGGTATAAATTATTTTGATTTTTCCTTTGATAACTTGTTTCATTAATACAAATCCTTAGTTTTGTGTGTAAATATCATAACTAGAGAGATTGATCACATCTCTTCTTTGATAATCTTACATTCTATTGTGGAAGAAGTATTATTTTTTCTTGCAGGTTTCAGGAGGAAGGACAAATGACTACAAGAGAATAGTGTCTCTCTAAGAGACCAATTTGTTTCATAAGAGGATGATCAACAACAAAGAGGAAATATGCTGATGTAAAATTAGATCCAAACACTTGAAAAACTTTAAGATACTACTGTCTCCATCACATCCATACCTTATAATAACCCATTCACCTCATCTCACTTCATATTTTCCATTTACATTCACATACACTTTCCATCCCCTTTTTTTCATTCATAACCCACAAATAAAAGCAAGAGGCTCATTCACACGCTTATTGCCCATTACCATTTCTGCTCTCCATTGCCATCTTTCATTTTTATCTTCTCTTTACTGTCATTTTCATTCAGCAAATAAGCCCTGCTTCAATGCAAATTATTGAGTCCATAGTCCTTTGAATCTAAATTCCTTGTAAAGACACCTTGAGGTTAGCATGCCTTAATGGCAAATTCTCATGCTGACAAACAATGAGAATAAATTAATGTCCCTTTTTCATCATATCTTCTAGGTGACTCGACATCGGCAAAACTATTCGTACCTAGCAAGATGTGTTTGGGCATCTTGACTCTCATTGTCATCAATGGTGAGAGTTCTCGTGTTGACTAGTGGCATCCATTAATGGCCACTAATTCAATAATTTCCAGCTATGTTCGACATTAGAACATCCTTTCACATTGTAGGAATTGTGCCACTGAGTTTTGAAAACATGAAGATTATTATTTTTAGCATTTTGGAGTAGATTCAACAAGTTTTAGTAGAAGCAATAAAAAGTCATCTTAACTCTTTATCCATGACTCCTCTTGTTCAGCCACTTGAAGAAGAATATGGTAAGAATTTTGTAGCCACTACACATACAATTCATCCATTCCAAAGGATAAGTTAAGGTACGTCATTTTCTAACTTTTGACCATAGAATTCCATAAAAAGCTGGAATAATAATTGTTGGAAAAACATTTCTCTTCCTCATTTCATAGAATTGCCAATACCATCAACTGGATTGGGGAGGGGGATACATTCATCTTCATATTTTTCCATGTCCATATCATATTCAAGCGCCCACATACTTCCAACATATATTAACTATGACATTGTTATTATGAGCATACAATCGCTTTTCAAAAAGTGCTTAAAGGATAAATTGGATACAAATAAAATCATGGTTGTCACACAAGAACCAACTATCATGCAATCCAATAAAGATAGAGTTTGCAACAATAATCAAATATCATTATGCAAAGTTCAAAGATCAAAATAGAATGCAAAAAAAAAAAAGTTTGTAACACAAGAACCAACCATGTTGCAATTCAAGTAAAACACTTTGCAGAAATATGAAGTTATCAAATGATATCATGCAAAGTTAAGCCAAAACTCAAGGATCAAAATAATTAATGTAATATATATTGCATGAGCACATGCAATAGCTTCAGTTGGGGGGTATGTTGGGTCTTCGAAATGTCATTCATTTCCATTACACTTTCACTATTATGTCCATTATATCACCTCCATTCCACTACTATGTCACCACATTCATCCCACTTTCATTATCATTGAGCCACATTTATGTTTTCCCAAACTTTATTAATTTTAAGCCTTTTAAAGTGAATTTGTGGTTAAAAATTAGAAAATAATGTGCATATTCTTATACCTAACAAGTGGGTTGAGATTGTTGACATGTGTAGATTAAAAGGAGGCTTCTAAAAGACCTTTATGTGGCACCTTAAGGCCAAATTTGAATTTGAGTGGAGAGAATCATGGGATCATGAGGATATGTGTCACATCTCTTAATTGTATTAAAACTCTAAGAATACATGTGTCTTATTAGTTCCTATTTTGATTAGGACTCTAGAGGTATAGGGAGAGATTCACGAACTCTCATTAATGAGATGACTTCTCATCTTTTTGTATAAATAGGAGATCTCTCTCATTCATTTATTAGCTTGGCTTTTTAGTTCTTTAGCTTAGAGTTTGTAGTTATTCCTTGATGGCTTTGGAAAGCTTTGGAGAGCGTTGTTGCACTTTGTAATTTTGAAGAATTTGAATAAAGCTTTAATGTTCTCAACATGGAATGAGATGTGAAGTAGATGTCATGGAGCATATTAGAATGTAAGGTAGAGTAGATTTTTCTTTATAGTTTTTCTTTGATTTCATTCAAGTAAGTCATTTTATTGCTTTCAAGTTTGATAGTTTAGATTTTCCATTCATGCAATTTTAATTCACGCAGGTGTGTTCAACCAGTTGATTGTAGATTAGTTTTTCTTTACATGTTGTTGTATTTGCTTATTAGTTTTTGCTTGAGCTTTTTAATGTAGTTTTTGAATCAAGTGGTGATTTGAGACTTGCTTCCTCTACTGAACGTTAGTTTTTAATTCCAGTTTTTATGCTTTTATTTTAGTGAGATTTGTTTACAGCTTTTAGATAGCTTAGATATCAGTTCTTCATGCTATATGATGATATCTCCGGTGCCTTTAGCTTAACCCCATTTTAGAAGTTAATTGGCGGGCTATTAGATTATAGGTGAAGTAATTGATTTTGCTTTCATTAGTCTGCAAGTAGATAGTTTAGATATCAGTTCTTCATGCTATATGATGATATCTGTAGTGCCTTTAGCTTAACCTCATTTTAGAAATTAATTGGTGAGCTATTATATTATAAGTGAAGTAATTGATTTTTCTTTCATTAGTCTGCAAGTAGATAGTTTAAATTTCTTTCTTTCATGCCATATGACGATATTTCTAGAGTCTTTAGCTTAACCCCGTTTTTGAAGTTACTTGACAGAATATTGTGATCATGGGTGAAATCAGTGACTAGTTTCCAGCTTCTTTACTTTTTGGTTTTGAGTGCAGTAGTTTATTTGATTTCAATTTTGTAATTAGATGGATAGTAGAGATAGTAACCTCACTTTCAGTACTTCATCTTTAGCTTGATTTATGTAGCTGCATGTATACACTTTTTTTCAAGTTCTGATTTTATAGATAGCATGTTTTGAAATCTTTGAAGTACTAAATTTGGAAATTGTCATAAGAAGCATAAACCTTGTTTTCAACTCTACATCCATACTTGATATTTAAAAGAATTCTTAAAACTTTGAACTAGGATTTCCATTACATTAGAATACTTTAGGAGACCAACAAGAACAAAACCCCAAAACAGCATAAACTATAAAACAACGAAGTAAGAAAAAAGGTTAACTAAGCACATGGTGCCACACACTTCATTAGTTTATGATACCCGGATTGATAATTTATGTAGAATAATTTAAGACGTTAAATTGATTAGACATTTTGGCATCGTTGTCGGGGAAGTGTAATTAGGAGACCTTATTTCTTACATCTAAAAAAATTAATAATTTCTTGAGTATGCTCTCCTCCAACACTTTGTGTGATCTGGAGGATCAGAAAAAGAATTATTATGTTAAAAAAAAGGAAAAAAAGAAAAGAAAATGGGACAAAATAAACTTCATCATTTCATTTGATTCAATAATTAAAAAAATTAATAATAATAATAATAAAATGAAAGCCAACTGCTTTGATAGGTTCAACTGTCCAAGATTCACTGGTTATGGTTTGTGGTGGCCACACTGTGTCTTGTTTTAATAAGATTCTGCAAATTAGCTGCGGAATGCAACCTGATTCTGCAGCTAATTCCAAGGTTTAGCAGGTTATAGGCATCCATTGAAGAAACTGACCACATGGGCATCTCCGGAATCATCCTGACATGGATCCTATCATAGTCACCCAACCCAGATTGATAAAAAAATCAGCTTAAGATCTCAGTTAAAGTCCTATTTTTAGCATATTTTCCTTAAAGTATTTGTTGCCTGAAATTGAAAATCATTAATCATTCTATAGAATTTCACAATTCAGAGGAAAAAAATTAAAATGGCTATCTTCAATCCTAGCTTTCACTATGGCCTCAATAGAAAACCTCCATCATTGTTCAAGCTTTGGCCTTAAAACGAATATGCAAAAACATTTAAAAAAAAAATATGCGAAAAGCATTCTCTAGTTGTTTTCCTGACTCTTGTAATCAGTAGCGAACGCCAACGTTAGTGAAAATATTTAGCCCTTTGTAAGCAACCCATTTGCATTCATCTGGATCATGTATCTTACTCATAAAGGGAGCTTTCAATGGATTACAGAAATTGCCAAACAAAACTAATGGGAAGATTGTTGCTGAGGTGATGACACCTTCACCACTTGTTGTTCGTGAATCCACCAACTTTGAGGATGAAATTAGATTATTGCTAGAAACAAAATATTGGAGATTGCCTGTAGTGGACAATAATGGGAAACTGGTTGGGTTACTTACAAGGGGGAATGTGATTAAAGCTGCACTACAAATCAAACACGCTGTTTAGCACGAGGCTATAGGGATTTTATTATATGGAGATATTAAAACATGGATTTATAATTCATATCTCCTTACTATATAGGTAAATAGCTAGCCTCGAGAACCATTACACAGCAAATCAAACCCAGAAAGCCGATTGTAGTACTTTAACAAAAATGCAGAACAATAAAAAAATCAAACTTTAACTGCACGATCTGGCCAAATAAAAATGAATTTGGGAAAAATAAAACATGGGTTTCTTTGAAAGTAAGGCCGATTATATAACCCAGAAATGGTTTTAAGAAATTCGTAGCAGTTTGGGAGAATTTCTCAATTATTTAAAGTCTCTTTCTGCATGCCGCGTGAAGAAAAACAAGTTTAAATTAATAAATAAGTTGTGATTTAATTCAGTAAGGGAATTCCTATTTGGGAATCAACTGTGTGTTGGCATCCAAAACCTGATTACACACCTTCCATATTTAATAGACTCGCACTTCACTGTTCTAACGGTTAATTACATGACGTGAACTAGTTGAATACGACTCTTCACAACCGACTGATAGATGTGGCTTTTCCTCACTGAAACTCTCAACTTCTACTCCTGCAACATTTTTCTTATGAACTCAAACCATTTGGACTCCATTCAATCTCACGGTTCTATTCATAAGGGATACTTTGCCTCCACACAGTCTGTCTGTGCACTAAGCTTTATAGCCTTCATTTATTTCTGTTCATACAAGTCTTCTTGCTTCAAAAATATTTCTTCATTTCATACTCAGCATTTTTCTAGTTCCATACCCATCAGTTTCCTCGACAGTATTCTTCATTTCTTGTTCATACAACCGTTTTTCTTCCACATAACCACTTTGTTTTCATATATCCGTCTTCTACATTGGTGTTTACATAGTAAAAAAGGTAGAATGGGTCTCATTGTGAGGACAGAGCCCGAAGGAGTCATCAAAGTTGTTGAAAATATCATAAATTTCCATTAATTTGATATATTTTCATCACTAAAACTGTTTTGCTTCATATACCACTTACAAAAAAATTTATTTTTCAGGCAATCAGTGAAGAAAATTAAAAAAAATATAGCAGATCATGAATAATTGGTCTTGTGCACCAGCTGTGATCTTAGGCTCTCTCTCCCTGGTACTTGGCTGTATAAAATCTCTTTTCCAATAACTTAAATCAGAAAATTGATGGTTGGTTGTCTTTTAGCTGTGGAATGCAGCCTGATTTCGCAGCTAATTGGCAATTCCAAAGCCATTTTCATACTTCTATAGGTTATAGGTGTCAAGAGACGAAATGAACCACATGGGTAGCTAGGAAAATGTCAGTACATGGATGGCATCCTATCCATTTGATCCAAATCAATGAAAAATATTGCGGTCAAAGGGAAGTCAAGGTGTGTGTTATCACTAAGTCGCCATACTAAGTCACCGCGTGTCAAGAAAAAAACAATTTTGAATCAATGAAATGAATAAGTTATTTGCTCACTTTTCTGAAGGTATTGATAAATTTTGGACTAATGATGAAAATGAATGGCTAACTTTTTATTCAATATTTTTAGCTACAAAAATTGTGCACGTTCCGTAGCTAAAGTCATTCCGCCGGTGTTTTCCAATTCCGCAGCGGAAAAACCTCATTGTTTAAATCAGCCTAACTTTCTCATACGAAATCAGATTTTGATGATTTAAGTATCATTAGAAAGATCTCAACAAGATCTACACAATGAGATATCCATCATTAGAATTTGAAATGGTAAATAATGAAATAAATTGCTGAAAAGAAGCAACATTCAACTTGAGCCACTAATTCCAAAGCAGGTATAAATTCTTTTCATTTTTCCTTTGATAACTTGTTTCATTAATACAAATTCTTAGTTTTGTGTGTAAATATCATAAATAGAGAGATTGATCACCTCTCTCATTTGATAATCTTACATTCCATTGTAGAAGAAGTATTAGTTTTTTTTTGCAGGTTCCGAGAGGAAGGACAAATGACTACAAGAGAATGGTGTTTCTCTAAGAGACCAATTTGTTTCATAAGAGGATGATCAACAACAAAGAGGAAATATGTTGATGCATAGTCAGATCCAAACACTTGAAAAACCATAAGATATTACTGTCTCCATCACATCCATACCTTATAATAAACCATTCACCTCATTTCGCTTCATATTTTCCATTTACATTCACATACACTTTCCATCTATTTTTTTGTCAATTCATAACCCACAAATAAAAGCAAGAAGCTCATTCACATGCTTATTTCTCATTACCATTTCTGCTCTCCATTGCCATCTTTCATTTTCATCTTCCCTTTCCTATCATTTTCATTCCATAAATAAGCCTTGCTGCAATGCAAATTATTGAGTTCATAGTCCTTTGAATCTAAGTTGCTTGTAAAGACACCTTGAGTCTTGCATGCCTTAATGGAAAGTTCTCATGTTGAAAAACAATGGGAATAAATTAATGTCCCTTATTCATCAAACCTTCTAGCTAACTCGACATTAGAAAAATTATTCCTACCTAGCAAGATGTGTTTGGGCATCTTGACTGTCATTGTCATCAATGGTGAGAGTTATCGTGTTGACTAGTGGCATCTATTAATGCCACTAAGTCAAAAATTTCCTGCTATGTTTGACATCAGAACATCTTTTCACATAGTAAGAATTGTGCCAATGAGTTTTGAAAACATGAAGACTATTATTTTTAGCATTTTGGAGCAGATTCAACAAGTTTTAGTAGAAGCAATAAAAATTCATCTTAACTCTTTATCCATGACTCCTCTTGTTCAACCACTTGAAGAAGAATATGATCAGAATTTTGCAGGCACCACATATGCAACTCATCCATTCCAAAGGGTAAGTTAAGGTACGTCATTTTCTAACTTTTGACGATAGAATTCCGTAAAAAGCTAGAATGATAATTGTTGGAAAAACATTTATGTTCCTTATTTCATAAAATTTCCAATACCATCAGTGGGGGGGGACAATACATTCATCTTCATATTTTTCCATGTCCATATCATATTCAAGCGCCCACATACTTCCACCATATATTAACTATTACATTGTTATTATGAGCATACAATGGCTTTTCAAAAAGTGCTTAAAGGATAAATTGGATACAAACAAAATCATGGTTGTCATATAAGAACCAACCATCATGCAATCTAATAAAGATATACTTTGCAATAGTAATCAAAATATCATTATGCAAAGTTCAAAGATCAAACTAGAATGCAACAAAAAGAAAAATGGTTGTAACACAAGAACCAACCATGTTGTAATTCAAGTAAAATACTTTGCATAAATATAAAGTTATCAAATGATGTCAGGCAAAGTTAAGCCAAAACTCAACAATCAAAAGAATTACTGTAATATATATTGCATGAGCATATGCAATAGTTTCAGTTGGGGATATGTTGGGTCTTGAAAATGTCATTCATTTCCATTACACTTTCACTATTATGTCCAAAATATCACCTCCATTTCACTACTATGTCACCACATTCATCCCACTTTCATTATCATTGGGCCACATTTATGTTTTTCAAACTTTATTAATTCTAAGCTTTTTTAAGTGAATTTGTGGTTAAAAATTAGAAAATAATGTGCATATGCTTATACCTAACAAGTGGGTTGAGATTGTTGATATGTGTAGGTTAAAAAGAGGCTTCTAGAAGACCTTTATGTGGCACCCTAAGACCAAATTTGAATTTGAGTGGAGTGAATCATGGGATCATGAGGATATGTGTCACATCTCCTAATTGTATTGAAACTCTAAGAAGACATGTGTTTTATTAGTTCCTATTTTGATTAGGACTTTAGAGGTAGAGGGAGAGATTCATGGACTCTCATTAATGAGATGACTTCTCATCTTTTTGTATAAATAGGAGATCTCTCTCCTTCATTTGTTAGCTTGGCTTTTTAGTTCTTTAGCTTAGAGTTTGTAGTTCTTCCTTGATGGCTTTGGAAAGCTTTGGAGAGCTTTGCTGTACTTTGTAATTTTGAAGAATTTGAATAAAGCTTTGATGTTCTCAACATAGAAGGAGATGTGAAGTAGATGCCATGGAGAATATTAGAATGTAAGGTAGAGTAGATTTTTCTTTGTAGTTTTGCTTTGATTTCATTCAAGTATGTAATTTTATTGCTTTCAAGTTTGATAGATTAGATTTTCCATTCATGCAATTTTAATTCATGCAAGTGTGTTCAACCGGTTGATTGTAGATTAGTTTTTATTTACATGTTGTTGTATTTTCTTATTAGTTTTTGCTTGAGCTTTTTAATGTAGTTTTTGTATCAAGTGGTGATTTGAGACTTGCTCCCTCTACTGAACTTTAGTTTTTAATTCCAGTTGTTATGCTTTTATTTTAGTGAGATTTGTTTTCTGCTTTTAGAAAGCTTAGATATTAGTTCTTCATGCTATATGATGATATCTCTGGTGCCTTTAGCTTAACCCTGTTTTAGAAGTTAATTGGCGAACTATTAGATTATAGGTGAAATAATTGATTTCGCTTTCATTAGTCTGCAAGTAGATAGTTTAGATATCAGTTCTTCATGCTATATGATGATATCTTTGGTGGCTTTAGCTTAACCCTGTTTTAGAAGTTAATTACTGAGCTATTAGATTATAGGTGAAGTAATTGATTTTGCTTTCATTAGTCTGCAAGTAGATAGTTTAAATGTCTTTCTTTCATGCCATATGATGATATTTCTAGAGTCTTTAGCTTAACCCCGTTTTAGAAGTTAATTGATGAAATATTATGATTATGGGTGAAATCAGTGACTAGTTTCCAGCTTCTTTACTTTTGGTTTTGAGTGAAATAGTTTAGTAGATTTCAATTCTGTAATTAGATGGACAACAGAGATAGTAACCTAATTTTCAGTACTTCATCTTTAGCTTGATTTATGTAGCTGCATGTTTACACTTTTGTTCAAGTTCTGATTTTATAGATAGCATGTTTTGAGATCTTTGAAGTGCTAAGTTTGGAAATTATCATAAGAAGCATAAACCTTGTCTTCAACTCTACATCCATACTTGATCTTTAAAAGCATTCTTAAAACTTTAATCTAAAATTTCCATTGCATTAGAATACTTTAGGAGACCAACAAGAACAAAACCCCAAAACAACATAAATTATAAAACAATGAAGTAAGAAAAATGGTTAACTAAGCACATATGGTGCAACACACTTCATCAGTTTACGATACCTGAATTGATAATTTATGTAGAGAAATTTAAGACGTTAAATTGACTAGATAGTCCTTGACGTGCGAGGTGGCTTTGATAAGTGAAAAAGTAATCTTTTCTCGATTGGAAATTCATGAACTAAAAAATATCCTTCCAACAGATTTAACCATTTATGTATGGCATATGCATCTATCAGGCCTTCGAATATGGGAATATCGAAGTTAACTTGTACCTTAAAAGTAGCGATGCCTCCAAAGTGGCTTCTAGATGAAGATGCATCGCCTATGGGCAACCGTCGAAGAATCTGGGAAAATTTATCCATCATCGAGTCCCTCTGTTGCTCGAGGGCTTCCTCGAGCAATATTTTGAGAGGATCTCCTATCCCCTCATATTTCTTTTCTTATGCCATGGGAGGTCGTCGGATTTTTTGAGGCTGATCTTGTAATGGTTCAACCAGATCAAACCCTAACTCCTCATACCCTAACCTCATTGGGGACATGCAAAGAAAAACAGAGAAAGAGGAGACCGCCCTGATACCACTAATCCTAACTTAGACATGAACGTAACAAATTATATATATATCATAAATACATAGATGCAACAAAAAAAACTTCATTTCATTAATAGAAAAATAATGAACTATGCTTACAAACATAATGGAAATAAGATAGCTAGGGCCATGGTAGCTTATCTCTGAGAAGAGATGTGGCAACTACATGCCTTTGAATTGTGTTACAATGAGGCTCGAGGGCCTATTTATTATTGGAAAACATGAGAAAAACCTAAACAACCAAAACCCTAACCCCGATATATGTAACATCAAGAGTTTGTGGGTCCCATTGGGGTTAGTTGGGTAGCCAACTTCCTAGGGTCATAACTTGGTCATATTAAATCCATTTGGCACGTATGATACTTTATTGGAAAGGTATCATTGAGTACTATAGGTTTCGCCAAATTCCCGTACCTATGACTAAGAGCTTGTCGCGGACCCCTAAAAAACACCATTTAGGGGGTTAAAACTGCTTTGGAAGTTTAGGACCCAAAAAACTTCTAAAAATAGTAAATGCTGAAATAAATAAGGAAATAGATGGAGTTGACTGGGGGGTCTTGGTGGAATAGGTAGGTGGCAACCAATATCCACCTGGATCAATTGTTCTCTTATTATGATGTCAAACACATTTTCAATCAAGAGGATATATTATTCATCCTCTTGTCAAGATGATTGGCCTATCAACAACAATGAACATACATCAAGTAGAATCATCCTAGTTCCTTCATGTAATTGTAACATAATGGAATAATCACATGTCATGACATCAACATAAAACAAACTACCCAATCATGGATATTCAAAATATTTCTTCATAGCAATACTAGAGAGTGCCAATGCTTTCAACTGTTTGTCAAGATATGTGATCCCAAATGTTACGATGATTCCATTATTAAACTTACAATAGGATACTTAGATTATTTTGGAATAATTCTTCAATATTATACTTCCTAAGCACATCTGACACAATTTGTCTCATTGTCTGAGGTACATTCTAGAAAAACTGAGAGTTTCTATTAATTGAGATATTTGTTTCATGGTTTCTTTCAAAAAAATTTAGAGGACTTGAAGACCGTCTCAATCTACTATAAGACATTTATCTTCGCACTAAAATAGGTGAATCATTGACACTAAACTCTTTGTACTTTTATTTGGATCATGTTTAGAGACCCTTTCTGCCTTTTTTGAAGGTGAAAATTAAGGTCCAGTGTCCTATTGAATTTAACAACACGCACACAGAGAAAAGGCTAGTTGCAGTGTTGATTTGAAGGTTAATGATTATGTAGGTTCCTTTCACCTTAAATAGTTAGATGATATGAACATCATGATGCTTTTCTTTTCCCTCCAAAATATTTTGAGTCTAATTGGTTTTCATCTTGTCTAAGTATTTCCATACTATCTAAGTTCATTTTACAATTATAGTTTGCGGTCATAGTCAAACGGTAAATAAAAACATTCATAGTGTTTAGACCTAGGTTCAAAGTCCCCAAAGGCATGTTACCATGTTAATATGGCCAATTTGATCATTAACTGATTCTAAGAAAGCAAGTCCCATAAACCATGCAACCATGTTAATATTTCCAATTCAATCCTCAATTTGATTCTACGAAAATAGGTCCCTATGAACCAAATCATGGTTGATGGAGGGAACATTCATAAGTTAGCCTTGAGAAGCCCTGGTTGGTTCTTTTGGCTTGAGTCCCATAGTCATGCTTGGAATATAGCACGGGGGGTGATTGGCTGAAGAGAGATTTGGCTCATTCCATCTAAAGTCGGGTGGAACATGGTAGTCGCAAACCGGGTTGGATTTTGCATTCATTAATAAGGGTTCCTTTCCTTACTATTTTTTGTGTAAAAGTACTAGATTATATGTGGAATTTATGGATTTTTTATCTTCATTATTTCTGTTGTTTATATGTTGGTTATGAATATGTTTTATGACAGTGAAAATATGTGGTTCTCATCATGTTTTGATTTGTAAATGATTGAACAATGAATCTATTACTTAATAGATGATAATGCAGCTAATGTGATAATACATCAATGCTTCTTAGAAAACCTTGGATAAGTATAAGACTCCTATGCTAAGATTTGTTATTACGACCTTTAGAATGCATATTTGTGACATTTTTAATGAAATTCATGTCATGGCTAGTAGGGGACTAGCCAAGTCTTTGTTTAAGAATTTGCATTAACATCGTTGTCTCTGTGTTTCTTTTCATTTCTGTAAATTCCATTAAGTTATGGGCAGTGATTGGGTCCTAGCCCTGGAATTTAGCCTTGAATCTCACAGTCTTTGGCATAACACTAGCAAAAAAAGGATACAACCACACTTAGGTAGGATCATTGGAGAAAATGGGGCTCTAGGACCTTAACTTGTTGTGTTTCCATGGGTGTTTTTCTCCTAGAAAGGTGGGGTAGCTCATGGCAGTTCTGTAGGATGTGTGGATGGTCAATTTGGTTATGTTTTGTCTATTCCACTTTCTTAAGGTGATCTAGGAAGTTGAATCTTATCATAGTAGCCTCTCATCACATGTTTACCCTGGTTGGCTGGTTACTTGGGTAGATGTGGGAGGATGGTGTTACAAGTACTCTATTCTTTTTTTGTTATCAATATTAATTACTTGAATGCGGATTCCTTTTTGCACTTATTTCAAAATTTAATTAGATCAAAATACATTGCTTTCTATGTGATTGCAAGCTAATGGGCCTTATCTAAGGAAGAACCATTGTTCTAATTGTGTTTATTTTGCATACACAAACATATTATTTACAAAGCCTTTTTTTGGCCTTATTTAGCTTAGGGACCATTCAAGTCCCCCTTAGATTAGCTTTGGCATTATTGTTGTTTTCCTCTTTCCTTAATGTAGTATGTTGGAACATATATCGGCTCTTGATATCTACATATTTAGATCTTAGGCAACATTGTAGTTGTTCCTTGTACAACTTTTGATTCCAAATTTCAACATGCACCTATTTCAAATAGTGAGAGGAATGCAGGTTATTACACCCATGAAATTCTGTCAATGACTATGTTGAATCTCTGCCAAAATGGAAATTGAAGCCAACATGTGAAATACAACACAAGCATCAACATAATACTTTTCTATTTAAGCATGTATTATGCCAGATCACAGACATGAGTAAGGTTTTATATATTGTCTTCTGATCTTTGAACAACCCCAAAACAATGATGTGTGGTCCAAGCCAAAATCTGCCATGATAAACAATGACACATAGTCATCCAAGTTACTACTTATTTAATCATTCCTTATGCATAAATGCCCCTTTTAGTAAAACCAATCATTTTCTAGGTCATTGTTGTAGAGATCAGTGTGTGTTGAAAATGCATAGGGTGGGTATATAAGGTTTGTTCTACTCGACTCGATTAGAAAAGCATGCTCTGAAACTAGGGCTTCTTAAAGAATGTCCAAGATATTCTAAACATGTCATTGTAAATTATCAATGTTGTGAAACCTTGAAACTGTGAATTTTGTGAGCATTTTGTGATTTTCATAAAAGAGGCATTAGGAGACATGGGAAATGACCCTTTTTCCATATAACATTGATTGAATTCTACTAGCATTGGGTTTAAATTTAAGCCAACCTCATGAATGATATTAATAGTAGTGGTAGCACTGCATTAGGAACTAAAGATACATTTTGGGAGGTCTTCTTATCTCACTTTCCAAAGCTTATGGATACCCCTAAGTGCAATTGTATGGAGTCTATGACAAAATGAGATGGTGTGGGTTTGGATGGATCTTCTGAAATAGTTGGAAATATTGTGGAAGAGGATGGTGAAAATCTCATGGATAACATTCAAGACAGAGAAGAAGGTGACCACTTGTTACCTAGGTCAGACAGTGTGGATGTCATACAAGTTAATCAAGATGTAGAGAGCATCATCTCATCTCCACAAAGAACAAGAAATGTTGACAAAAAACACCTCGGTAGACGCAAGAATAGGGCTAGACTTATCTCAAGTATGCTGGGACAAGTAGTTATGGGTGAGGAAGCAACTGTGGCTACTAGATTGAAAGTTTTTCAACCAGGACTAGCTGAAAAAATAAAATTCAAGGAAGTTTTGAAGTGTTGGGGAGGGCTTCAAGAATAATTGGAATGCAAGTTAGCATATGCTTATAATGTTGATTCTCATTGGTTTTTTTGCAAATATTATGGATATTTTAGTGCACCAAGTAATTGAATTAGAATATGTATGATTGAATGTCCTGACTTCTTTCCAAGTAGGATTTGAACATTGTCAACATTTATTGTGTTGAAGTATCTATGTAGTATGTTTGTCAAGGTATCTATGTAGTATGTTTTCAAATATAATGTTAATATTTATTGTTCTTTGTTATTTTGTCTGTAATTGGGTATGTATGTAATATTCCTAAGTAGCTATGGCTAATTGGAATATTCGATTTTGCTCAATTTTGCCTTCTATATTTATTTGTAAATAAAATGGTGAGGAAAAGGGGACATAACTCACTTTTAGAATAAAAGTCACTTCCTAATAGCACAACGTTGTGACTTAAAGGGGAGCCAAGGGGGCCAAAGGACCACACAGATATGGTGCCCACGCAGACACTTGGAGGGATTGCGCAGATGGGAAAATGAACACGTGGAAAGAGGAGATTATGTTGGAGGAGGTGAGCCTTGGGATTGAGAGAAGCCAATGCTATAAAGGAGAGAGAAGCTTCCTCACTTTGGCATTCAGTTATGAGCATTGAGCTAGTCACTCCGACTTGGAGCACGCTGGCTGTTTAGCCTGTCTGCAGCACTGTTTAGTGCACTAAGTGCCTTTGTTTGGAGATCTCACCCTTAGCCCTGGGGGACTTCGAGTGCATACTCAAGCAAGGTAGTTTCAGCAATCTTTTGCAGTATTTTTGATCTTTGGCATTGAGGTGGAGCTGAGCATTGGAGGACTGCACAGTTTTGAGAGAGAGGGACACAATTCTTTTGGGGGTAGTTTTGAATTAGGGGTTTGTGGAGGAGTTGAGCTATGAGATTGAGCAAGAGATCAACTCTTGCATATTGGAGGAGTTTGGCAAAGTTTCAGGTAGTATTTTGGAGGATTTTACTTAGTGGCAGTGTAGAGCCTTGAGGGATTGCATGATTCCCCCAAGGGGGCAATTTTTGGGGTTCGGCCATTTCAGAAAAGCTTTCTGGGTTTTTCTAGGCTTTCTGAGTAGAGGTTGATTCCAGAGTTTCAGCATTTTCTGAGGAGGGGAACAACCCCAAATCCTCATTTGATTTCCAGTAGTAGCAGCAGCACGGTAGTTCTCCAGTAGCATCCATGCAGAGGCATTCCTTTGCTATTCTGAGTGTATTTCTTCACTTGCCTAGTGAAAGTCGAGGTGCTATCTTTCTGATCACCTCCTGTACTCATTCCATTACTCAATATAATAAAATGGCTTAGCATTTCTCTCTTCATTTCTCAAGTATCTGCTTATATTTCATGTTTACATTATTATATGTTACACCACTATTATTTTTAGCATTTTGAGCTTCCCGGTTATTATATCATCTATGTATTTGGTTGGAGTTTACTAGGGCTTTTTGGGAATATCTCTGAAACGAGATATTACAGTGGTATCAGAGCATAGATCTGGCTCAGCCTGTGGAGCTAGCAATCTATGACACCAGGGGAAAAACCCTATATCTGTTATAGAGGTAGGAGATACAGAGACACTGGGCGTAGGTTAGAGAACACGTACAGAGAGGGATACTATGTTCCAGTGTTGGACGTAGAACAGGAGGAGCCTGTGGTGGATGCAAAACAGAAGGAGCCTATAGTGGACACAGAGCAGGAGGTTTCGATGGTAGAGAGGATGGGAAGAGATTTGCGGACATGCTCCTCAAATTAGTGTAGGATCTGTCGAGGCAGATTGAGGTGATGGGGCAGAGATTCACAGCAGTAGAGGCCAGACAACAAGAGAGCCCACGAGTTTTTCAGATCGGTGAGGGATCAGGTGCATCCCATCACTTGCCAGAGCAGCGTGATACTGCGCAATAGGGGGCGTCACATGCCCCAACATGCTCTACCATGCCCACCTTCTTAGGAGCAGACACGGGGGCCGCAACCCAGCAGGAGGCAGAGCCCGGGCATATGGGCGATTATTTTGCAGAGTACCAGGCCTATGGACAGGAGTTTAGGGAAGCCCTCTCATTCAGAGATTTTGTTCAGCTCCAGCAGGATAGCAGACCCCGCGATCATCACAGAGGGTACCAGCATTACCATGATGGCGACACCCACCGTGTAGCGAGCAGATTCCACTTGCCTACGTTTGATGGCTCATCAAACAGTTCGGCAAAGTCTTGGGTGGAGAAGCTGGACATTTATTTCCAGCTTAACTAGATGTCAGAGGTAGAGGCCATCAAGGTGGCAATGTTGCATTTGGATGGTGAGGCCCAAGATTGGTGGTTTCATGGGATGGTTACATTGGGGCACTCCACAGTGATGTCATATGCCGAGTTTACCAGGAGATTGATGGAGCGATTTGATAGGAGGGATCTAGAACAGCATTTCGTTGAGCTGACGAGGCTCAAACAGACAGGGAGCCCATAGACCTACATTGCAAATTTCTTGAGGGTCTCCGTGATGGTGCCAGACCTCTCCATGGCATGGGGGGTCTATATGTATGTTGAGGGGTTAGCAGAGCCACTTCAGGGTCTAGTCTGATCCACTATACCAGCTATGCTCCAGGACGCTATCAACAGGACGCGGGACTTACAGGGTGTCTTACTCAGGACCTAGACACCTTACCCCCAGAGACATACTTTCCAGTCTAAGGGGAAGGATGTGAGGATTCTACCTCCAAAGAGGAATCCAGGATGAGTACAACTTGATGATGATGCCAGGAGGGAGTTGAAGAAGAAGCGGTTGTGCTTCACTTGTCAGGAGCCATGTGCACTAGGACATAGATGTGCTGCTGGTAAAGCACATTTTATTGAGGTCTTCTTCGAGAGCAGTGGAGAAGAGGATGACGAGGAGGACATGGTGGCAGGAGATAGCCATACCATACAGGGACCTTTGCCACCTCCACCACCAGCAGTAGGTGGTGCACCTTTTGCACCCACCGGAGGGGCCCTTGCAGCATTGCAGGGAGTTCCCAAGTATTTGACGCTATGCGTATAAGGGACAATACGTGGCCAATGCGTATTAGTTTTGGTTGACAGTGGGGCAACCCACAACTTCATCGATGCCCAGATGGTTGAGCGGAGAGGTATACAAATAGAGAGCTTCGATGGGTTTTCAGTCTTGGTCCCAGGAGATCAGACCATGACGTGTGCTCGTTATGTTCCAAAGCTTTCAGTGATGATGGACACCTACACATTGACTAACCACTTTTTTGTGGTCGATATTCCAGACACCAACATGATACTGGGTGTTCAATGGCTCATCACTCTAGGGAAGGTCACAACAGATTGGAAGACCTTGGAGATGGAGTGGGATGATGAGAAGACAGGGAGGAATGAGAAGATATGGGGACATCACACATATCTGCCTCAGACTGTTTCGGCTCATCGGATGGAGGCAATCTTCTGAAAGGGAGACATAGAGTGGGTAGTAGAGCTGCGTGCATCAGAGGCAGGGACTACAGGGCAGACGATACATCCGGAGATACAGTCCATCCTTGACCGATGTGCCATAGTGTTTGGGGAGATTCCGCCAGGAAAGCCACCGGACTGGGGGTTTGAGAACACTATCGAACTTGATTAGGGCATCCAGGCAGTGATCACCACCCCCTATAGGCACCCCAAGGCCTATCGAGATGAGATTGAGTGGGCTATCCAGGAGTTGCTAGCTCTTGGGCACATTCGACCAAGCACGAGTCCTTTCGCTTCTTCTGTGGTGTTGGTGAAGAAGAAGGATAGTACATTGAGGATGTGCATCGACTACACGGTGAGGACTGATCACAACAACCTCAAGTTCTTTTTGGAGCAGAAGCAGCTACAGGAGAGGCAGCAGAAGTGGATCAGTAAGATCCAAGCATATGACTTTGACATTGAGTATGTCAAGGGTAAGAACAACGTGGTAGTAGATACCCTTTCATGTAGACCATCCACATTGTCTCTTATGAGCTTGGATACAAATTGGAGCGCTCGACTCTTAGTAGAGTACTCCAAGGACAGGTTTGGATGTGAGGTTCTGGATGGGCAGGTGGCAGATGATAGGTACGGGGTGGTCGATGAGATCATCTATTACAGGGACCGAATCTTCTTGATTGAGAGGTCTTAGCTCAAGAAGAAGATACTCTAGGCATCACATGATTCACCTTTGGCAAGACATCAAGGGTTTACCAAAACCTACAGGGCCATGAGAGAGAGGTTCTCATGGAAGGGCCTTAAGGAGGACATACTCTAGCACATCCGGGAGTGCGATGTTTGCCAGAGTAACAAGGGAGAGATGAGCCGTCTCGCGGGTTTATTGCATCCTCTTCCCATTCCGGAGGGGAAATGGGAGAGAATTTTGATGGATTTCATCACAGGGTTGCCCATGGTACAGGGCAAGGATGTATCTTTGTCGTCGTTGATCGACTGACGAAGTACGCACATGTCTTTGCCATATCTGCACACTATATAGTAGCACAGGTGGCCGCGCTGTTCTTCAAGGAGATCTTCAGGCTACATGGTCTTCCTAAGACCATCGTCAGTGTCAAAGCAACTGTTTCATGGGCGGGTTTTGGCAGGAGCTTTTCCGATTGATGGGGATGAAGTTGACACTGAGTACCAGCTATCACCCACAGACGGATGGACAGACGGAGATAGTTAACAAGAGGCTGGAGGGCTACTTGCGTAACTATGTTAGTGGGCAGCAGCGAGCATGACTGAAGTGGCTGCATCTGGGGGAGTACTGCTACAATACTTCACATCACATGTCTAGGTTTTTCTGGGTTTTTTGAGTGGAGTCTAATTCCAGAGTTTCAACCTTTTCTGAGGAGGGGAGCAGCCCCAAATCCTCATTTGATTTCCAGTAGCAACAATAGCACGACATTTTCCCAACAGCTGGGACGCAGATCAGTGTGAGGCCATTCCAAGAAAGCTTTTTGGGATTTTCTGGGTTTCTTGAGTAGAGCCTAAATCCAAATTTTGAGCTTTTTCCAAGGAGGGGAGTAGCCCCAAATCATCATTTGTTTTCTAACAACAGCAACATAACAACAATGTCCACGTAGAGAGGCCATTCTTGTCATTCTGAGAGTATTTCTTCACTTTCCTTGTGCAAGTCGAGGTGCCATCTGTCTAATCACCTCTTGTACTCATTTATTGCCTAGTATAATAAAATGGCTTAGCATTTCTTGTGTATTTACTTATATTTCCGGTTTACATTATTATATGTTGTTCCACTGTTATTTTATCACTTCTGGGTTATTATATCATTTGCACATATTTGGTTGGAGTTTTTGTTGGAGTTTGAGGAATATTCTAAGTTAGGAATATTACAAGTACACTGTCCTTGACTTTAATCTCAACTGGGTCTTTCTCATAATATACATCCATGAGTTGCTGATGAGAGAATCTTCAGTTAACTAGAGTACACTAGTTGAGTGCATGCATGCATCAACTGACTGCTAACTTTCTATTAGTTCCTAACAGTTTGGAACTAATTTAACTGGACTTAAATCAGTAAACTGAGTTAACTAATTACAACTCAAATATAACTCAATCTTATCTCCTTAATTTAATGGATAACTCTTGCATGACTTCAGAAAGAATTTTAACTTGAATTTCTCCAACAAATTAATTCAAATTGAATTAATTAATTATTTACAAGTAGCTGTTAAGACTAAATTCGAATTTAATTCACAATTTAATTCAAGGACAAATTAAATTGGAATATTCTTGTTGCCATATTTCAACACCTTCATCTCATTTATCATCTTCTCAATAGTAATCCTGTAGATGTTTCTGACAATCATTTTATTAAAATCTATAGCACATGATGTTCTATCTGGTATGTCATGTTCCTTCAACTCTGTAGTAGATTTAGAGTTAATGAAATCTATCATCCTCTTTGCAAACTTTGATCTATCTAGATATTTTTTCTTATTTTTAATGACCACCTCTTCCATATCCCAAACTAGTGTTTTTTCTTCAGATATAATCACAAGAAACTCCCAAATGCCCCTCATAACCTCAATGACTTCATCCCATAGGATTTCTCTGGCTTGAATCAAGGACATATTGCCCTTCATTTTCTCTTTTAGCCTTTTGATTTCATCTTCAGCCCTCAGGATATCTTCCCTATACTTCTTTGCATTATCTTTCTCCCTTCTTGTTTCTTCTTCACTTAAATTCAATAGCTTGCAATCTATTTCCAATTCCCTTTGGGTTTTATTTACATCATGTTCAACCATTTTAATCTTTGTTCCCAATTGTAAAACCTGTGTTGCTGGATCATCTGTTTTGGCTAGCATTACTATTGTACAAACATGAGTGTCCACCTATCATTGTAGCTTGTCCAAAGATTCTTTAAGTAAAGAATCTTCTTCAGCTTTTTGCAGCACATCTTGTAGGAGATTTTCCTTTTCCTTTTCTACTTTAGCTATCCCTGCAACTATGGGATGCTCACCTGTAGGTAGATTCAACTTCTTTTCCAAAGCCCCAGTCTCTGACTTGGCAGATTGTAATAATTTCTAAACAACAGGTTGGTCATCAGGATTGACACCTACTTTAATGATAATCTTCTTTAGCTCATCCACCTTAGAATTCAAAGAGTTGGAGTTGGCTTTCTCTAACTGTAATTGTTGAATCACCTTATTTAGCATTTTTCTGCCTTGACAACTGTTGCATTTGTCTTATGTAGATCATTCACGATCATTTGCCCAGTTTGCATATGCAATTTTATCTTGTCAAGCATTGGAAGCTTGTGAGTGTCAACAATTAGGTTCATAGTCTTGAAATTGCTAGTAGAACCCACTAATATTTTAGTAGGATGAGAAAAAGCAATTTTAAGTTGGCTCTTCTCTGAATCCATGGAAGATAGCAATCTAGTTTGTTCAGTAGTTACCTGAGACTCAGCTTGAGCCTCCATATTTAACTTCATATTCTGATTTCTCTCATCTATCTGAGCAAACATACTTTGAATTAAAGGAACTTGATCATGAACAAGTTCTTTGGAACATGGGGAAGCTCGGGCACCTTCTGTCTCTCTTAACTAAATCACCAAACCAGGTTGTGTTGAAGACATTGAATCCTGAAGCTCGGTCCTTTTTACTGCTTCAGATTCTTCCTCATCTAGATCAACAACTTCCTCTCTAACCCTCTTGACCCCTTTTTCTATAATGCTAGGGGTTTCAATCTCTGTCCCTTGAGTGTTTTGCAAACCTCCATTTTTCAATTTCTCCATTTCAGGTCTACTTTCGTGTACAAAGGTTGAATAGCCATTCTCCAGTCTTCTCTTTGAAATAATTTGATGAGGGTCATAAGCCCACTCAACCACCTGTAAAAGACACATGTCATTCAACAATCTTTCAACCTCCTGGGCAGCCTATCTAGTGTTTACAATGAAGGGTGCCAATGATTTAGGCAACTTGAAGAAGAAGCCTTTCTTCATAGGAACAAAATGAACTTGATCAACATTTAAGCTCTGCCTAATAAAGTCAAGGGCAAAAAGCCTCATTGGCACAAATTTAGGTAACCTGAAAGGCTTGACAGAGGCTCCATAAAGCCTAATCTATGCATGCTCTTCAAAGATGAACCAATCTCCACATCTCACATCCTTACTCAATTGAAGACACTCTTGAGCTTTAGGAAGGAAGGTTGGGGGTAGGCTTCCTTTCAAAAATTTATAAACTGCTGGAAGGAATAAAGAAGTAAACTCAAATAAACCACTATCTCCTGGATCACCCCTTATCAAGTCTGTCCAGAATACCACTGATTGTTTATTTTCATTGATATCAACAACATTTAGCCCCAAATTATAAAAATGTTTAGCATTCTGGTACATAAATAAATAAGTAATTACTGAAGGAAATTTGAAAGAACCAGTGAGAGGCAAAGTCATAAATTAAGTATTGATAGCATCTACCCAGAATGCTGGAATGTCTAGTACTATCTTAGGCTTCATCATTAAGGAGAAAAATCTCAGCACAACTTTATCGACATGCTTGGAGTCTTATTTCCCTAGAATCTTGGCAATTACTTACAACACAGGTCTTATGTCAACTGCAAATATTTCTAAAGAGAAGAGATTGTCATCTAGGGAGAATTGACTAGATTTAGGGGCCAAGAAAGAGGTGATAGGAGAAAACTCCTGAGGAGACATGTTATCATAATAAGAAATCAGGGATTGTTCAGTAAAGGTGGTGTAAGTCCCAGACACAGGGTTATTCAAAGTTTGGGGTATTAACTGTGAGGTTACTTGAAGAACACTCTCCCCTGACTGATTCATTACGAAATATTTCTTGGGGTACATTGTTGAGGCTAGCCATTGAATAAATTCAGGAAATAAATGAGTTATGGGGACAAAAGCATCTAGAACACCTGACATAACCATTGCCATGAATATAAGAGACTTATTATGGTTCAGAATGACCTCTCGATATAATGAATGATGTTTAATTGTATAGAAGGTATCAAAAATATCTCATTCAACATCCATTAATGGGGTATGGATAACTGATGAGGAACTTACTTATTTGGCCATGGTGACTATAGGTGAAAATTTGTTGGTGACAGTTGTTGATGACAGTTGTTGATGACAGTTGCCGAGATGGTTGCTAACTCAGACTGCTAAACTGGATACAAATTTGCTTAGTACTAAACAAAAGACTAATGCGACGGGGTTTTTCTTGTCCTTTATACATATAACAATCAAATGGGGGGACAAACCTATAATTAATGTAACTAATTAATGAAGTGGCAGATAAGGTGACGGGGTATGGTGGATGAGGTGGACGGTAATGAATGAGGGTGGCAAATGACATGGAGGAGATGAGATGGAGTGAAGCGATGGGGGTGGCCTACTGCAGGGGTAGGGAGTGTACGGGATGTTCATTGGGCTTGAACCCCTGCAACAATCTCAGGTCGTATATCTCGATAAAACACCTTGACGTCATTGTCAACTGCGGGGGTTGAGCCTGAGTTATAACTTGTGCTAGTTGCTCCCCCATAGAGCACTTTACCTGCTTCTCGAACCCATGCTTGCTTAAATCTTGTAATACCGCTCGAAATTTAATATGGGTCGGGGCCCCACCTTTCATCGGATTTGAATGCCATCAAAATAAATCTGTTTTCGGATTTTCACATTCACTTTTGATTTTTTTTTTAGAACATAATATTTGAATTTTTTTTTTTTTTTTTATAATATTAAAAATAAAATTTAAATGACAATGGATGGTACAACATTTGGCTCCACCTGGGGATAATGCTTTTGCCACAGAAGCACTAAGAACCGCAGATCAGTGCCTTCACCTCGGGCATGGAGTCATATATTAGTAGCCAATTTTAATTCTATGGAATTTGTACAATGAATTCACTTCGGTATCTACAATGACAGGATGCTTGTGCTTCAGAATTGGAAATAATGTTTGAGGTAATGCCCGTTGACAGGCAGTTGTAAAGTTTCACCATCAAGATTCTCCAAGAAGAATGTATTATTTTTCCTTGCTTCTATAATCCTAAATGGGCCATACGAGAGAGGATCAAAATTCCTATGTTTTCCCTTATCTTCTCTTCTAGTATCCCACCTTAATACTAGGTCTGCAACTTTAAAATCAATTTCTTTGGCTTTTTTGTCAAAAATACCCTTCGTCTTTGATTGATACATAATCAAATTATCTCTTACCTTATCTCCACTCTCACTCAACTCCACTACCTTATGCATTGTTCTTGTTAGAGCATTGGGCTCTTCTTTTGCCTCCTAAACCATTGCAATCACAGGCTTCACAAGCTGACTAAGGAACAGAGCTTGAGTTCCATACACTAACTCAAAAGGTGATTTGCTTGTAGACCTTTTTGTAGTCACTCGGACAACCCAAAGAGAAAACTTTAATTTCGAATCCCAATCTTTCTGATTCTTTGCAATAGTTTTCTTAATAATTTTCATCAATGTTTTGTTAGTGGATTTAGCCAATCCATTTCCTTGTGGATGATAAGCTATTGAATGAGATAAAATGACATTATACTTCTGAGAAAAGACAACAAACTTAATTGAACTGAAGACTTGAGCATTGTCAGTTATGATTTTGACAGGGCATCCAAATCTGCTGAAAATATTTTCCTCTAAAAACTTCATTACCACCTAGTCATTTACGTTTTTAGTAGGTATAGCTTTTACCCACTTAGTGAAATAATCAGTAGCTATTAGAACCCACTTGTGTTGTCCACTCGAAGGTGGGTTAATTTCTCCAACAAAGTCTAGTCCCTATTGTCTAAATGGTTCTTCTATGAAGACTAGGATCAATGGCAAAGGAGCTAACCTCTTCTTCTCAGCAAAAATCTGACACTTCTGATAGCTTCTAACAAACTTATATATATCACCGAATAGGGTGGGACAATAAAATCCTACCTGGAGGATTTTATGTGCAGTAGCTTTCCAACTATAATGCCCACCACATAATTTCTCATGATAATCTTTAATGGTCTCTGTAGATTCATCTTCTGTTAAACATGACAATAAAATTCTTACAGGATCCTTCCAATACAATTTGCCCTCTACAATCACATATGGTTGCGCTTTGATTTTTAATGCTCTATATCTTGTTCTATCCAATGATTGGGGACAAGGGAGAAAACATAAATAATGAACTATGTGCTTGTACCATTCTAAACATATAAATTTATATCGGATCTTCATACCTGGGTTTCATTTTTCTTCACCTTCTTCAATTATTTCCTCATTTACAGGTGTTAGCAAGTTGATTCGCAATGCCTGAAAATTTGACTTTGTCAACATCTTTTCCAAGCCTTGCCCTTTCACCAGTTTTGTGGGCTTTATTTCTAGGTCATACTCTTGAATCTTAGATATCCATTTTCCTCTTTTGCCTTCTACATCACTCTGGACTAAGACATCCTTTACTGCAACATTTGGCACATAAGCAATGATTTGTGACTACAGCACATAAGTCCTGGAGGCCTTTAGGGATTTTACCAAAGCATATACCTGTTTTTCAAGGATATTGTATTTGAGTTTAGCATCTATGAGAATCTTGCTAAAGAAAGCAACTGGCTTCTCTTTTCCTTCATCATTTTTTTGTAACAAAACAACAACTATTGAATTAAGTGATGCAAATGAAAAAAATTGACAGGGCTTTTGATAATCAGGGCTAATTAAAACTGGAGCTGCTTGTAATGCTTCTTTGATCCTGGAGAATGAATCTTTGACTTCCTTGGTCTAATGTACTTCATTTTCCTTCTTGAACATATTGGTAATCTCTTTTACAATTTTAGCATAATTGGACACAAACCTCTTTAAAAAATTTATTTTTCCCAAAAATTTTTGAATGTCTTTCTTACTCCTAGGCAGGGGTATTTTCTACAAAGCTTGCACCCTTGATGGATCTATCTTTACTCCATCTCTAGAAACAATGTGCCCCAACATTTTTCCTTCTTCTAGAGAAAAAATAGACCTTAGGATTAAAAGAAAGCCCATATTTTCTACATTTCTCAAAAAGTCTTTTTAAGATGGTCCAAATGCTCCTCATCTAACTTAGAGAAAATAGTGATATGATCCTAGTATATCACTACAAACTTATCACCCACAAATGCAATGTTCATAGCCCTCTGAAATGTTGCACCTGCATTCATCAACCGAAAAGGAATTTGAGCATACATGAAGGTTTCCTAAGGAGTTGTGAATGCAATCTTTTTATGATATTCTTTATCAACATCCACCTGGTTATACCCAGAGAACCCATCCTGGATTGACATTTTGAATGATCCAGTTACCTTCTGTAGCACATGATCCATTTTAGGTAATGGATAGTTATCTTTTAAGGAAGCCCTATTTAGATTTCTAAAATCCACACATAACCTTATTTCTTCATTTTTCTTCCTTACAGGTACTAAATTGGCCACCCAGTCAGAGTATTGGAGGGGAAATATTATCTTGGCATCAAGAAGCTTTTTGAATTCTTTCTCAATCAATGGTAAAAGCAAGGGATTGATCTACTTGAGTTTCTGCTTAAATGATTTGATCCCTTTTTTCAAGGGAATCTTGTGCTGAATAATTCTTACATCATATGTCTTAAGATCCTCATAGGACCAAGCAAAAACATCAGTGTACTCTTTGAAAATCTCAATATATCTCTCCTTATAATTAAGTGGAACTCCCTTAAACAATTTGACTAACTTGGGCTCCTTCTGGGTTCCAATATTATGATCTTGAATCTGCTCATCCTGTGGAATTTTCTCTGAACTAACAACTACATCATTGGAGTTAAAAAGTCTTTCAAGAGGGACAAGCCCCCTTGGTAGAATATTATCTTTCAATTGAATATTTTTTGATTAACTATGGATTTTTTAAAACCACTTACTTCTGCACCTTCTGTTGTTTCATCTTCATCTTGATCAATCTCGGCGCCCTGAAAATATTCAATCATAGTCAAGAATTCCTTAATCTGTTGATCATCTTCAAAAACCTGCCAGTGTTTTATATTATCCAGAACATAAGGCCTGTGCCTCATTTCAACCTCATATCTTAAATTTGGATTTATAGGAGGCCTAAAAGTAATGGCAGCCATAACCAAGGAGTCTGTTAATATGTTCCCATCTCTTGGAATGAACTGTATGTTGAAAGCCTCAAAGAAATTCTCAACTAGATCCCACACTTCATTTCTATATGCCCCGAGCCTAGGGTTTTTCATTTGACAATGGTTCTTAATTTTCTTTATAATTAGCTCTGAATCTCCAAAAATGGAAATTGACTGGACTCCCATTTGTTTTTCTAGTTTGAAGAGCAATGGCCAAGGATTCATATTCTGCCACATTGTTAGTTGCTTCGAACTCCAATTTAAAAGAAAATGGGATCATATTACCTCCATGTGTAATTAAAAGGAAACTAGCACCTGTTCCTTCTTTAGAATAAGCTCCATCAAAGAAGCACTTCCACACCCCTTCTGTTTTCATCTCTGTATTTACACACGATGAAGTAAGCTACCTCTGATTATCTTAAGCCAACTCTGCATTGTCATGCAACACGAAACAAGAAAAGTCATGTTTTTCTTGGTTGTACACAGGTGAATTACTTGCTCTGTACTTTGTGATTATTTTAAGAAATCTTGTTTCTTTGTACAACCTTCTTTCTTCTCCACCAAAAATTGGTATGATAGCATAAGTAAAATCCAATTTCTAAACGCCACCCAATTTAGGCCCCCATGACCTGGATAGCAACATACCAAACCTAGCAAGGATATCTGCTACCACTACATCCATTACCAAGCTTCTAGCTGGGATCTGGGCTAATGACACTGCCATATCTTTAATGACCCCGAGACACTTGACTTTATTTGAATCAAAAGAATACAGGTCCTTGTAAGGTTGAGTAACTTGTAGGTTTAGTTGTTCCATTACTGATAGTGGCATAAGGTTATGTGGAGCTCCTGAATCAAACATACAATTATGCAATAGGAAATCATGAATCAATAAATAAATGTAGAAAGGAGGTGTTGAAGAATCTACCTCCTCCACATGCAGACCAAAAACCACTACTGGTTTATCTTCTTGCAGATTCACGGTGTCATTTATATTCACATTTTGAGACAGGTTGATAAACTCAACAATTTCTCTTTGATAAACTGGTGTTTTGACCAACTCTATGAGCGACACCTGAATTCTAATTTTTTCTAACTCTTTAGTGAGACTAAATACATGGACTTGTTTAATATCCTTTCATTCTCATCTTCACTTTTCTTCATCATCGAAATCTATTGTGAAATCGAAACAAATGTTTCTAAAGGAATTTCATTAATTTTATCTTGAGAAGAATCACCTTGAAGTATTTGAGTTTTTCTATTTGTATTCTACTGTTGCTTTCCTTTATTTAATTGTTTTGCAGGCTGTAGTTCTTGTGGAGTTTCCTTTTGTATGGGAGATGGAACTTGCTGCTCACCTTCATTTTCTTGAATTCTAGATCTTTTCCTTGATCTCAAGTCATATTTCTTATGTAGTTCTACCTGCATAAAATCATTAAACTACTTCCAATGTTCATCAATTTCATTCTCATCATAAATGACATCTGTTTCAGTATATTCTTCTCCCTCAACACCTAGTCCATCTTCATCTCCTGCATACAATGTGGAAATATGATCATCATGATCCTTGGAATGTTTTGGTACTTCATTAGGATCTGCCTCCAAGTAAAGTGGTGCTTGAACCTGATCTTGGTCTTTTCTCTCCTTCTACAAAATTTGTAGAGGTTGTATTCCATATTGAGGATTAAAGTTTCTGTTTTGTTGTACTTGCCTTTGAGAATTCTTACTCTCCAATTCCAATTTAATCAATTTACTAGACAAATTTTTAATCACATTATTCATATCCTCTAATGTTTGATTTTTAGAGGATTCCACTTTAGTCTTTCCCTTATCTTGGGTAGGTTGTGCCTCTAGTGCTTTACCTACAGCCCCCAGATTTGCTTCTATTTATAAAGCATCAGTTTTGGATCTGATCACTGTAGGAGGGGGCTTGGTCTCCATTGGACGACTGTTGTAAAGTTTATTGAACCTTCTAATGAACTCAACAACACTTTCATCAGAATTATTTTTAATAGCATTAAACTCTGTAAGTGAATACCCATGGTCTCGTTTCTCTCCCCATATCTGGGTGAACTGGTGCTCCATCTCTTCCCATGTAGAAATAGAGTTATTAGGAAGCCCTTTAAACCACTTTCTTGCTTTACCATCCAAGGATTGCACAAAAAGTCTTAAAACGACATCCAGATGTTCAACATTGATATTTTCTGCAAAATTACAAAACACTGCTATATTCCTTTCTGTTTTTTGTTCATCCTCCCCTAAGAAACGAGGAAGAATTTTTAAGTATTCTTGAGGCATTGGATTCACTTGTTGTGCCAATTGAATAGGTGCATACCTATTGAACAAGAATGCAGGTGCTGCCATGTTTGCTCCTGAACTCATTGAACCTTGAGTACTAGTAGATGTAGAACTTGTCTAAGGAGTAAAAGGAGTATGAAAAGGTGGCAATGTAGTTATAGGTTTAGGCTGAACAACTATAACATATATATTTTTGAATATTGATAAAGAAACAGATTCTAAAGACTGTTCTTGATAGTTGGGTTCTTGAAATGAAGTGGATGTAAAAGGTAGGTCTTGGTCAATAAAAGGTGAATGTTTGGATGAAATATGTGTTGAACTGCTGTCAGGTGTAGACAGTATAGGACTTGGTGTAAATGGATTTTTTGGCCTTCCAACCTTCTTGGAAACTAGTCTCTCAGGGTTTGAAAGGGCTTGAGCTTTTTGCTGTGAGGTATCTAACCTCGTATGAGGCCTCTTTGAAGCCAGAGTTATTATTTTCTGTTCAATAGAACCAAATATTCCCTCCTCGCTGAACAACCGGAGGAAAATATTGAAAACCCAGGGAAAAATGTTCTTGATTTCGTACCCCGCAACGACGCTAATTAATTTTGTCCCTAAGAAACCAATTTCCTGGCTGTGTAGAAATTGTGCTTAAGACATTAATTTTTATTATGCATGTCACTTATTTGTATTATGTATCCTCATGTGAAGGGCCTGAAGGACCTGACTTTTAACCATTAATATTTAGCTGATATGAAAATCTCAGAATGCCATGTGATGTTGAATATGAATGTTGTGTGAAGAATGCCTTGAGAAGTTAAATATAATATGATGTGTTTGACAGGAACTAGTATCTGTAACTTAGAATAAATATAGGGGTAGGAACTTTAAATATAGGAGCACTCTTTTAAGGAACTTTAACTTCATTCACATAAATAAACAGAGACCTACAACTTCATTACCATATTTAAAGAAAGGAAGAAACATGATGACACATAACAAAGAAATTACAAAATCATACCCAACAATGTGTGGTAATTTTTGATTCTTTCATTAATCATCAATTTATCAAGAATACAACAACACAGTCTCCACGTTCTTCCATATTCGGACCCTTTTCTATAATTTTTCCTCTTTTTATACATCATGGGGTAGTTGGTAATACCAAAACTATCAAACTGCTTAACTACCTTCTAACCATCTAAAGTAAAAGTCATTACAGAATATTACATTAGACGGAAAAAGACACCACATTCTTCTAAAGAAAATAAGATAACCAGAAGTAAAAGAAATTAGAGTATGATTGGTGATTGTTGCTCACTATTTGAGTTTGGCTTGGGTAGATGGTCCTACTGATGCATCTTTGGTTTGCTCTATCATCCATTCCTTGCACCTTCTCCATAATTTTACATTTGACTTTGGTGCTTCCTCTAACTTGTCAAGTGCTATTCTGCAAGCTGTAATCCTACCATAAGTAGGTTTGTTAGTGAACAAAGTCTTCATTGTAGGTTTTAACGCCATACAGAAATTACCTGCATACAAATTCTAAACACATAAAATAAACAATGCGAGAGCATAACACATAAAACACATATACGCAAAGATTTTCCCCTGGATCCCAAAACTGGGACTACCAACTTGATTTTTCATTATATTCCTTTCAATGTTATAATACATTTTTATACATGTTGAAGCATCCAATACCATGGGTCGAAAACCATCGCGTCCAATACCATGGACCGAAAAACCATCGCGTCTAAAAAACACGTGCGAAAATCATGCACAAAACCATAGGTGGGTCCGCCCAACTTAAAATTAGGTCCAAAAGTGGGGTTATGGGTACACCTCAAACCCCTTGTGACCTTCCCCCCTCTAACCCCCAGTTAACTACGTGGGCTAGTCGTGGAAAGAATATAACACAACCCAACATTCTCCCACTTGTTGTTTTCTTTCCACAGGGGGCCACAAGAGACCTTAGTCATTTTTCCAGCCCTGAAATGCCCATTGTCTCTCTACACCAATAGAACTTCTCAAAGCTCACATATTTTTCAATGCATCTACAGTATTCTTCAAAATGTCCACCTTTACCAACAACACCTTTTTGTCTTCTATCATATCCCTCACAAAGTGATACTGAACATCAATGTGCTTTGTCTTTGAATGATATTCGAGGTTCTTTGCCAAGAAAATTGCACTTTGGTTGTCATAGTTATTGGAAATAATACTGAGAGGGGGGTGAATTAGTATTATCAAGTCAATTATTTTTCATTTCATACACAGATTTGTATACGCTACTTGAGTTAGTGAAAACAACGTATATACACAACTTTAGTTAATGAAACTAGCGTATAAGTTGCAGACATATAATTTAATGTATTCTTCAGATGTGATCATAAATCTATGTGTTAGAACGATATAAACAGTAACCAGGAACAAAAAATAGAGTAGACAGTCATACACAAGAACACAAGATATAAAGTGGAAACCAATGTGGTTGAAAACCACTTGCTGCAATTTGTCTCTATCTTCTTTCAATTAGAAACTTCTTTTTACAATGTTTCTGTACTGGTGCAGTCTTATGCCAGTACGCAAGCTGCAACCTGCAGAAGGCTACAACCTTCTCTCGTTCTCCAGCTTTTCTTGGAAGGGAGCTACAATCCCCTTAGCTCTTGTACTAGTTGAGGTACTAGTACATAGGTGCTGACTTACAAAAAGCTACAACCTTTTCTTTTCTTTAGGGACCACGTTTCATAAATTTTCAAACTGGATCCATGAATAACATCAATCAAACATCAAGTATATCTGCATCAACCAATCTTCTTTGTACAACCCAATATTGAATCAAACAATCACTTCTCTATAACCAGAATAATAATAGTAGCCAGACACCAATCCTGAACCCAGAATATTGCAGCAATAAACCGAAGTAGCTAAAACATATTTAATGAGACGTACGCTACTTCAAGATGAGGAACCTGTGTGCATACACTTCAACATGCGTATATGCTTCTTTGATTTACTAAACTAGCGTGTATATGCGCCTTCGCTATGCCAAACCTGCGTATAGATCTATGAAAGACAGTTTTCCCTTTTCAAGTATTCAAGCATTAATTATACCCAGATTATCAGATTCATAGATCAATTCATGCATTAAATATAATAGATCAGAATCACACAAAGATACCACTATTCAAGCCTTGAGATTTGACCCATCAATAGAACTTATCCATCTTGTAACGCTTAGGTTCCTCCTTGATTCAAATCTAGCTATGCACCATAAACCAATCACCAGTATTCCAGATCTTGCTCCTCATAAGATATTCAATACTTGAGTCAATTTTCTTGCCAAATGATCTCCTCCTTTTTATAGTCTTGGCCTTACTCAAACCATGGCCCAAAACCATAGATAACCAATACTAGGGACCCAAAACCTGGGTTCAATATTTCGGACGCAATACCAAGGTCCAAAACCATAGGTCCAATTACCATGGACCCAAAAATAATCTTTCCCATGTGTACGCGCTTTTTCATGCATGAAAGTACGTGTATACGCATATGCGACTTTTTATCATCAATACCGCGTATATACGCGACCTGGTTAAAAATAACCTGCGTATATGAATTTTTCTTCCATTCCGAGAGCCTGAACTGTGATCTGCCACCTAAGTGCATTTCCATCAAGGACAACACCTATGCCATAGTGCCAAACCTGTGTCATAATGCCAAAAATCTCCCCCTTTGGACTTGATGGCAACCCTACATCATTCAAAGTCATTCTCCCCCTTTGACATCAAGGGCAAAGGGTTATGCTCCCCCTGAGTACATGTTGAAACCTCTGCTCTGCTGTGCTATCCATGCTCCCCCTGACTGTAGGCTAGGTCTACAGAAAATGCTCTATAAGAAAGAACATGACTCTATACATCAGAAGCGACCTTCCTATCACCAAAGACTCATACATACATCCATCCCAGGCATAATGGGGAAACCAAGATAGGTCGTTACATGAACTTGATAAGAAAAGAAGTACATGACATAGAGATGAAATATCTATACCAAGACTATGAAGGTTATCAACAACTATCATCAGCAGCATCTGCCAATCATCATTCGGACTGACAACCATGTTCTCCCTCTGCATCTTGTTCCATTTGAAACCAAAAGAAACTGTGAAATTGAGCCAAGATCTTCTAAGATAATGCCAACAATGCATTATGTGCTCCCCCTGAACTTGTGCCAGATGGTCTCTGACAGACCCATATTAGACTCTTTTCTCTCAGAGCTTGGCCCACTGTTTGTCTTCAACCAACATATACGCGACTATATCCACATAAACCGACGTATGTACGCGTATCCACCTCATGAAACTCACGTACAACCACTTTTCTCTGAAACAGACAAGATTTAATGGCAAGATGATGCATCAACTACTCCTAGCTTTTGTCTGAGGTATTCAAATGTCTCCCTGGGTAGTGGTTTGGTGAGTATATCAGCAGCTTGTTCCTTAGAGGGAACATACTCCAATTTGACCTTTTGTTCAAGCACTTGTTCCCGGAGAAAATGATACTTGATAGGTATGTGCTTAGTCTTAGAATGCATGATAGGATTCTTTGAAACACTAATTGCTCTTGTATTGTCACAAAAGATGGAGATAGGTGGAGTAGAAGTGATTTGAAAATATTGCAAAGTTTGCATCATCCAAAGGAGTTGTGTGCAGCAAGATGCAACAACAACATATTCTTCTTCAGTTGTAGATAAAGCAATTGAAATTTGTTTCTTGTTGAACCAAGATACTAATCTGGAACCCATAAAGTGTTAAGAATTTACTGCACAACATAAATAATTACTGAGAGGAATAAATATAAAATTAACCAGCAATAACCATAAACACATAAATACACATGTTTATCCGGGAAAACCCCAAATCCGGGGAAAAACCCAATCATAATGAAATTTCATTATCCTTGGCCAAAACCCTGGCCAATCCGGCCAAGTGAGCCTTCACCGCTCACATCCAGGCCATGCATTACAATGAAGTCCTTCCAGCCTTTTATAGGCTCCATTACATATAATACCACAGGCAGAATACCATGGGTGCATAATACCATGTGCCCCAAAACCATCACTATTTAACCTCGTCAAATTTGACTCTATCCTGAGTCAAGTTTACCTAACAATTTCCCCCTTTAAACTTGACTTGGGGTTCCTTGACTAACTCCAGCCAAACCTGCTAAGTGAGACAATCCCGCTCACTCTAGCTCTTACGCCCCTCAAAGTTTTTACTCGGGGTATTGTTAACCTGACATCCCCCCTATCACCTAGGTCTAACCCAGACTTTACCGGTGAACACCGAGGGGTACACATGCCTTACCAGGTCTTAGTAGTATGCCCATTTACATGCAATAATTTGACTTCACTAATTTTTTTTTTTTTGTTTATTGCTGCTGCTATTCTAATCCATCCTTTCTCAATATGATTTGCTCATTTTATCATCATCATCCCTGAAAAATCAGTGCTCCCACAGATCCAGGCTTGGCCACGATCACATTCATATTGGCTCCTCAACCTTACCATAACGCACTGGGAATCATCAACCCTGATACTGGAATTTGCAGATCCGCACACACCTGGTTAGGGAATCTAGTCCCCAAGCATGCACCAGGTCATTCTGTATCATCTTCCAAATGTATTTCCATGCACCCCTCGAGAACACTGGCGCCATGATCTCCACGAACTCCGTCTTGTGGATATCCACGTCAGGCTTCTGCTTCGCTTCTGGTAAACCAAAACCGTCGTTCAAATTCGCATCTCTCCCTCGCTTATTCTTGGAAGCTTGTGAGGAGGCGTCCATCTCTACCTTGCAAAATGCCAAAAAAACCAGTGCTGTGATTAAAGCCCGACACATACCACAGAGAACCTGGGTTAGATAGTTAAATTCAAAGAGTTGAGTTCTTGTATTTTCAAAATCCACGTAACCCGGTCGTTGTCATTCTCAAAACTTGTCAGTGGATTGATCATAAGAGATCCCGCAGCACGCGCTGAGAGCTTACCAACAAACCCAAATGCTTACCAACAAACCCAAATCCAAAGTTTACGTTGCTGTCTAAATCACGTTGCGCAATTGCTGAGCGATCTAAGAAAACAAAAAATACCCACTTCATTTTGTTTCATTCCAAACTGACCATGATACTCAATCGGATCTGATTCCTTTCGGTTGTCTTTAACATATGCTCCCATGTGTCTCACATAAAATGGACTAAGCCTCACAATCCGGACATCTTTGACCTTATATCTATATAACCGTTTTCTACATATATATATATCCCAGATCTATAAAAGGCTGCATTGATCTCATCAGGCACTATAAACCCCTGGCATCAAAGAATCCCTTTGAAGCCAATATCTGGCTCTCATACCAATTGTTATGAATATTTCTTGGACTTTGGCACTTATTCTAGTATTTTCAGATTTTGATTTCATTTTGGACACTTTTCTTTGATTTTTTTGTCATTTGGGTTGTTTTCTCTTTCATTATGTTTCAACTTCACATAACATTCCCATGACCTAATAACATGTAACATAGTTTTTAAATAAATCATATGCATATATATTAAAAAAATGCTTATACATGTAAATATAACATTGATAATTATATAGAAATACAAAAAACATTTTCTTTATATACTATATATTATAACTAAAGCTATAAATGTTATAAATAATAATGTTAAGAAATTTACCCAAGAACACAAATTAATTACTGAGAGGAATAAATATAAAATTAACCAGCAATAACCATAAACACATAAATACACATGTTTATCCCGGAAAACCCCAAATCCGGGGAAAAACCCAATCATAATGAAATTTCATTATCCTTGGCCAAAACCCTGGCCAATCCGGCCAAGTGAGCCTTCACCGCTCACATCCAGGCCATGCATTACAATGAAGTCCTTCCAGCCTTTTATAGGCTCCATTACATATAATACCACAGGCAGAATACCATGGGTGCACAATACCATGTGCCCCAAAACCATCACTATTTAACCTCGTCAAATTTGACTCTATCCTGAGTCAAGTTTACCTAACAATTTCCCCCTTTAAACTTGACTTGGGGTTCCTTGACTAACTCCAGCCAAACCTGCTAAGTGAGACAATCCCGCTCACTCCAGCTCTTACCCCCCTCAAAGTTTTTACTCGAGGTATTGTTAACCTGACATCCCCCCTATCACCTAGGTCTAACCCAGACTTTACCGGTGATCACCAAGGGGTACACATGCCTTACCAGTTCTTACAGTAGTATGCCCATTTACATGCAATAATTTTGACTTCATTAATTATTTTTTTTTTTTTGTTTACTGCTACTGTGATTTTGATCCATCCTCTCTCAATTTGATTTGCTAAAAAAAAACTTCTATCAAACTGCTTGAATTCCCATCCAACATCACTGTAGAATTGTCATCTACCATGAATTCCTTCATTCCTGTGTCGATTTTGACTCTCATATTTCACATACAGGTGCACCAGGGCATTCCCCACATACACATCAGATAGAAACCCACCTTTAATTATTCCCACGTGGACCTCTTTGCCATGTTCCAGGGCTGCCAAGTTAGCGCATGGTGTGAGCAAACAAGAAAACGTGAACTCATTCGGTTGAATTCCATCTCTCCGCATATGGCAATACAATTACAATGCCTCCTGCCCATGCCCGCATTTGGCATAAGCTACAATCATTGTAGTCCAAGAAACCACATTTCGTTCACACATCCCGTCCAGAACTCTGAATGCCTCGCCGGTCGATCATGTGAAGTGCCTCCTTCAGTAGGCTTTTCCCCAACAGCAATTTCAGATCATCAGAGATGTTATGAGGATTGATTTCGGCATCGCCATTGACATCGAAATTGCTACGTTGCGACGATGGCAGTGCAGCTGCAGAAAACCTGGATAAGAGGCACCAGCATCGCAGTCTCGCTAGCTCGTAATGAGTGTGCCGTGGAATTTTGTGATATCTAATTGCAAAGAACAATACATAGCCCACTATTCAAGAAAATAATAAAACTTGAACAATGAGAAACCAAATCAAACTTGTCTTCGACTTTTCTTGTTTTGCATTAATCTTCTTTCTCACTCTGTCATGATCTCGTCTTGATCTTGCCCTGTCATTAACGTGGGCAGGGTGGAAAGGCGATTGGGACTCGAAGAAAAAAAGAAGAAGAGAGATCTTGGACAGAAGGAGGTACCCCGCCGATCTAATCTACAGATCCAGATTAGATCTGACCAAATCCAACTTCTTTTCATATGCAAATACGTTGACAATCAAACTCTACATAGCAGATCCATTATCTTCTCATGCAAATTTAACTATCCACCAGGGCTTCGACCAACATCGTTGATCCGGATCGATACCAAATCTGAATTCTTTAACCATTGCCAACATCGTTGATGCGGATCCATACCAAATCTGAATTCTTTAACCATTTTCAACGGTGATCTCACGAGCAATAACAACAAACTTCTGGGCTGATTCTTTTATCCATTGGGCTAAAATAAATCCTTAACTGAAGGCATACATTCTAAGCCCAAGCCCTCAACCATGGCTCCGATACCAATTGTTAAGAAATTTACCCAAGAACATAAATTAATTACCGAGAGGAATAAATATAAAATTAACCAGCAATAACCATAAACACATAAATACACATGTTTATCCGGGAAAACCCCAAATCCGGGAAAAACCCAATCATAATGAAATTTCATTATCCTTGGCCAAAACCCTGGCCAATCCGGCCAAGTGAGCCTTCACCGCTCACCTCCAGGCCATGCTTTACAATGAAGTCCTTCCAGCCTTTTATAGGCTCCATTACATATAATACCACGGGCAGAATACCATGGGTGTACAATACCATGTGCCCCAAAACCATCACTATTTAACCTCGTCAACTTTTGACTCTATCCTGAGTCAAGTTTACCTAACACAAGGGTTAACCAGAAAACAACCAACTAGAGTAAGTGACAATAGTTAGTGCGCAAACGTTGTGTTCTCACCAAGGTTCACTTCGAATATTATGTATTTTCCATCGATGTATCATGGTCTAAAAGATAACAAGTTCTTCATACAAAGGCAGGACGATAGATAATCAAGTAGTGATTGCTGCACAAGGCCTCTTGTACTTTACCCATGTTGTTTCAAGAGTTGCACATGGTCTCATGTGAAACTAACTTACAAGCACAAAACAAGCAAACAAACACAAAACAAAGCAAAAGCAGGAGTAACTATGAAAGCAATGCAAAAATAAAATAAGCAAGAAGACAAACAAATATACAAAGAAAGTAAGAAAACAAGCATGCAAGCAAATAAACCAGAAACAAACACTACTCCTACTCCTAAGCTAATGTTGCATGGGTCTGATCATGTGAAGTAATACTTCGAATGTAGCCACCAACACATTGGTCGACTAATCCTGGTGAAGGCATGGTTTGTGAAAATCAAAGCTGTGTGAACCAGCCAACATGAAATAGATAACAATCAAGACAAACACACTCTAAGTTTAAATGTGTCCATAGAACACAAGTGAGTGCAAGTGCATGACATTTCATCCGTGGACTTATCACAATGTTGTGCAACATTGCCTGTAGATATGAAGCATACACATACTCTTGATTGTCACATGAAAGCAAATGAAAGAAACAAAGACAACTTGTGTCATGCACGCGTACTTGCAATGTGAGATTCCCCAATGCATGAGCGATAGGATTGAGTAGTTCAAGTCGAGGAAGTATGAATTATGTGTGAGATTGATCTTCAATGCATACAGATGACTAATGAGGAGCCTTGGGTGTTTCAACAATTTCCCGATCGAAAGTGAAACCAACTTAAGGACAACGAGTGCCTGACATAACCATCAGGTCAGGCTGAAATGCCTCGACATTTTGGGGGGTTTCAACTCTGCTGACAGATAGATCATTATAAACAAGTGGCCTCGAAAAATCAACTGTGATAGAATAATCATCATGATCAAATACAGGAGTAAATAGATCACAACAGCTACGATCAGAAAAACCAATGATTTCATTGGCATCCTCCTAATATGATGAATCAAATAGAGGGGTAGATGAGAAGTGAACAAATTCACCCTTTGTGTTTCCAGAAAAACAAGATGAAAATTCAAGTGGATTTTCACTGAATAGTTTATGCTCTCCATTGTCAGATGATGGACTAACATCTGGTGTGTATTACGAATGATCAACAATATGTGCATCCGTAGATGGAGATACAAATGAAAAATCATGGATGGCAGGTTCACCAAAGATGTGAGGAAAGAATAGAGGGTGCTCGGACAGAAGGGAGGCATCCTACACCAAGTGTTGATGCTCAAGCTCTGAGTCATACTCTTCATGAATGACAATGCATGTTGGTTGTTCAACACCAACTCCTCCAATGGATTTATCCTCCTTCATAACAAGTGTAGATTTTGGAATGGAAGAACACAAGACAATATCATATGGAGGATCATCTGAATATGAAGACAAATGTTGTGGTTCAAAACGCATATGAAAACTCAATTGAATCACAACCAAATATGCATGAAAATTAAGCGAAGTGATGTTTGGAGGATGTGAGAGTTGAATAGATGTGTGGGCATGTTCTCTCGCATCACTCTGCAATAGTGGAGATGTTTGATGAGGGGACGACAGACAGTCACTTGTGACAATGACTGTGTACGTCTACAATTGTGTAGCTCCATCCCTGAAGTATGCTAAGAAAGGCTTGGGCTCAAAATTCTTTTTAGGATGGACAAATTGGTTAAGGCATTGCTCAAATCTATCCCAAAGATAAGAAAATTTGATCTGTCTTTTCGGAGCTTCAAATTGAAAAATACAGAAGTGCTGCAAAAAATCCATAGGTGATTTATGTAGGGCCTTCCATTGTTGTAACAACTTTTGTTCAAGATGTTTTGGATCAAAATGGTGGAAAGGATCTTCAATGAGATCATAAAACTTCTCAACTGAGTGCATGCTGTCAGCTAGCAAGTTGCAGCACCACTGTAGTGGGGATTCATGAAGTTTGTATGCAAGCAGAAGAGTGGCCTCTTTTTCAAAACATCAATCTTTCTCATCAAGCATGGTAAGGAACTCATGTAAGAATATAGGCCAGGCCACTTCACCTTAACCATCATACGTGAATTCGAACAAGAGATTAAAAAACTCCCTCGTGATGCTAAGAGATTCGGCATGTGAAAAACATCGTGAGGGGTGAATGTGATAGAGTCCATGATAGATGTGAAAAGGTTCAAAAGAGGATGACATGGCACGGATTGTCATCTAGCCCTCCTTCTAGTGCTAGAAATGTTGACGGTGTTGGACCCGCCAACATGTCAGGTGATCTCCCCGATAAGAAGTCCCAACTAGACCTCTTACCATTTGGTGTAGGAGTCCCAATAATGGGGTGTATAGTATCGCCTTAACCACGGTTATGCAAATAGGAAAGTAAGATGTCCCTGCTGGTAGCAAGGGTGTGACATATGCAGCAAGTCAAGGAAGGTACATGAGCGATTCTAACACATGGAGGTTGATGTGAGTGCACCCCTTGGAAGCCCATGAAACAATGGAGTTAATAAGGAAACACACGAGCTAAGATGCATCACAGTATGGAAGAAAAATTAGCTAGTAATCCAAAGTGATTGTTAGACCAATAGCACATTTCGGTAAGATTCATACATAAATATACATAAAATAGCAACGCATGCATGCATAAGCAAACATATACATATATCGTTTAGAGTAAACAAGATAGCTTAAATAGAATATGACATATCCAGGAGACATGGTGGCTCTGTTATATTAAGAAGTGTATGTTCCAGTCATACAATACAACCATGACTAACCACTAGCTCCGACAACGGAACATTATAGTCACTATTGCCTGCTCCTCCAAAGAGATATACTAGCTTTGTACAATGGAGAAGCCAAAGCTCATTACAATACTATCCATGTTCTCTCTAAGATACTCCTATCGAAAGCTTGGCTGACCAAAATCCTGTACAATGAGTTATCAGGACTATTTATAGCAAAGGGTGGGGAAGCCCTTGACATTCCCCTTTGTGTCTATTCATCTATCCTCACAACTCTTCATCTACTCTATGGCTATTACATCCAACTATCAACACTTGAACTTGCACTTGAAAATAGATGACATACAATCTATACATGTATCCATGTGACACAAAATAGGCTTGAGCAAATAGCAAAATTTTTTTGGCCTATATAATATTCATCTCATATAATGCAAAGTATAATTATATATATATATATATATATATATATATTCAATGATTGGTTGATTACTAATGACTAAAATAGTATCGTTAAATTAAATTAGCTATATAATATAATTAATATTATAATTTATAAATAAAATTAATTTCAAATATAATTTAAAAGTTTTTTCATTTCCCCACGCAATAAGTTGGGGTGGCATGGCTAATCCACCCCATGCATCAAGAAGTGTTCCTTTCTAAACATATGAACATGGCAAGTTCATCTATTCTAGTTTTGTTTGCTTAGCTTCCTCTTTGTGACATTTATGGTGTGTTATCGTTATTCTCCCGTCACACGTGGGAGATATCATTTGGAGATATCTTTTGGGGCCTTTCGACACTAAGGGATCTTGTCATGGTGGATTTTATGTAATCACTAGGATTCCCTTCATGTCTTTTCCTTAAGCATGTTTGCATGCTTCGATGGTCTGGTTCTATTTATGCCTTGGACTAGGCGATGGATTATAGATAGCTTGGTGCCCACAAATAGAGCAAGATGGTAAAATAAATGGCATTTCGTACTATTCCGATGCTACATCACATTGGTTATTATAGATTCCTTCAAAATTAGAGCCTGTCCTTGTAACATATGCCACCCCATCCTTATGTTTGTCCTCATGCTTGTAGTGTTTGAAGGCTTGGTCAAAATGGGAGGCTTCCATTGGGGTAGTTCTTGATTTTCTCAACTCTATTAACATTTCTTTTGGCCCTAAATTTATTAGTTTCATTCCAATCTATGATTTAGTATTCTTTGTAACTAGCATTATAGCCTGGAGCATGCTAGCAACTGCTTTCATTCCAATCTATGATTTAGTATTATTTGGTAACTATCATTATGGTCTGGAGCATGCTAGTAATTTCTTGAAGCCCTGCCCTAGCCAAAGATTTCTATTTTCCCCTAGTTTCTTTATTCTATGTTGTGTGTTGGTATATTGTGACCATGCCTCTCTTCAATCCATCTATCTTCCTTCCTTCAAACATCCTCTGTCTCTACAACTCCTCCTCTAGTCTGTTGAATTTTGATCTAAGTAAGTTGTTTCCCTTTCCCATGCAACTCTTCCTCTAGTTTGTTGAATTTTGATCTCAATAAGTTGTTTCCCTTTCCCATGCATCATGCTTCGATAAGGTTGACGGGGAGGTGGACATCGCCCCCAAGGTAGAGCACACTCCTAGACCCAAGCATAGGAGGTTGTTCCCACCTAACATTTAGCTACCCCTTTTGATATTCGTGAAAATGTTTTCCATCTCTAGATGCTCTAATCCAATGACTATCAAGCTTCCTCTCATTCTAAAATCCTATAGGTCGCACACTAGGTTCGTGACCTTGGTCACACGAGGAAATGGAAATAATAACTAAACCCCATCATCCTTCAATGGAAAATCAAATCCATTTTAGGCAAGGTCCTCAAGGAGAAGCACGAAGAATGGAATGACATTATATCTACTTTGATGATATCATTCATGTCTACAGTTATCAACATTCCTGTCTAGAGAACCCATATGGAGATCTAATTTTCCTTTTGAAAATTTAGACAGTCTATAGTAAACTCATTAAAAACAATGTCTATCTACCACATGTATGTTGCTATTTTGATATTTTAGAATAATATTAATTAAAAAAAAAAAAAGATATCTTTTTTTCATTAAAAATTTATTTATCTCAAATAAAAAACAAATTAATTATGTAAAACTAATTATGCCAAACTTAAAGATATTTTGATAAGAGAAAATTTATAATAACAAATTGTATTAAATTATTCCAAATCACATAATTATAATAATTTTTTCCATAATAAAAAAAATAAAATTTTATGAATTTACCAATCCCGATATTTTTGTGGGTAAAAACTTATTCTATTAAATTCACTCATAAAATTAGTTCATATATGATTTTTTTTATAAAACTAATTTATAGATGAAATATGAACATAATTAATCCATATATAAGCTGGGTTATAAAATTTATAGATGAAATATGAACATAATGAATCCATATATAAGCTGGGTTATAAAATTAATTCATAGATGATATATGAGTTGTTATAAAACTAATTTATAGATAAAATATGAGCACAATTAATCTATATATGAGTTTGGTTATAAAACTTGGTTATAAAACTAATTCATAGATGATATATTAGCAAAACATGGATAATATTTTAATTGAAAATACATTATAACGCTAAATAAAAGATAAAATTATGATCAATTAAGTTTATAATGGATAGAATGTTAAATAATATATATTTAAATGATAACATTAAAAGGGGTTAAAAGGGGTTTATCGTTCATGTTTATTCTAATTAAGAATATAATTAAGAATATAAGTGTGGATAATGACTATTAATAAATTTTAATATTTCATCGAGTGAAATAATTTATCAAAAATATATATTTTTAATATTAAATAATTATATTTTCATTGATAGATAATTTATAATAAGTAAATGTCTATAATGTAAATGTAATGTACTCATAAATATATAATTTTAATAAATATAACAATGAATTTTACTATAAAAAGTATATATATAATATATAATATATATTATAATATTATATATATATATATAGTATATAAAATTAGTTTTTTTAATATATATTTTATGTTGGCATATAATTATATAAATTTTTGGAATTAGATAACAATAATCATGATTATTTAGAACCTTTTATGTCATAAGTATAACTAAATAAATCAAGTAAACATTAGTAATGTCTTCTACAAATTTACCATAATTAATACTAATAAGGTGTAAGTTAGCTAGTTTGTAGAGTTTAGTTCTATTACATTTAAATTTAAATTTAATGCGAAAAAGTTGAGAATAAGAGTTAACTATAGAGATTAAAATGATCTCATGAAATGTGAGTCACAAGTCTTATATTATTTTAATGAAAATATTTCATAATTTAGTTAATCATTTATTTTAATTAATATTGATAATTTCTTTAATCTATAACTTAGTTAAAATAAAAATTAATCAAATCTAAATCTAAAAATTTTAAAATATTTTTAAGATAATAATAGAGAAATAAAAATAAATATCAATCTATCAACCAATAGAATTTAAAGTTCCTAAAATATTCATGTTTTTGGAGAAACATTTCACTATATAATACTAAATAAAAGTGCAACATTGTAATCACCAACTAAAGGAATTATTGAGATTGAAATCAATAATTGATTAGAGGGAAATTTAAAACCGATAAAAATTATTAAGTTGGAAGTTAAAAAATATGTTTTCAATATTACTTTGATAGAAAATTAATTATAATCTTAATAGAATAAGTAAGATAACATTAATAGAAATATTTTAAATGAATTAGAAATATCAAAATAAAAAAATATAGAATTTTAGTAAAGGAAGAAGTATTAACTTTGAAAATAAAAATATAATAAAAAAAATTATAAATATTTTTAAAGATGAATTAGAAAAGATTTAGAAAAATATTAAAGAGAATTATAAGATTGCGATGGGCAATTGAAAATTCGTACTTCACAATTTTTTTTGACTTTTTAATGTGTTAAAAAACAATTAAATTTTTCCCAACACATGGTATTTTATCCATGAAAAACACTTACAAACTAAAAAGTAAAATATTGAAATTTTATTAGATTGAAAATTGTAAAAGCCAAAGACTTTATTGTTTTGTTTCACATTTAAAACTTCTATCTTTAAAATACCATTGTTTTAACCTTTAAAGTCATAACAGAAAAAACCCCTTCAAATTACAAGAATACTATGCTACTCTCTCTTTTAGCCAAATTATATGGGATGATATGATAGAGAAAGATATATTTGTGATTTGAATGTAATAGTAAAAAAGTTTAGGGATAAAATGGTTTTAGAAACTATAAATTCATTGTAGAACTTTTAATGTCACTTAGAGATATAGTTGAACATGATTATATTTACTTTTGATTTTGTCAACTTTAAAAAATATTTTAAAAAATAGTTTGCATAGTGTCCCAAAACAAACTTTGAAAATGCTACAATGTATTATGGTCTTTTTTGACTTAAAGTCTACAATTATAAGACTCTACATGAGAGTGATGTTAAAGTTTATAAATAATGATTATACAATATATAAAATCAATTGTAACAAAGGGATCAAGCAAGGTTACCCTTTTCCCCTATTATTTTTGGTATTTATATTAACAAATTAGAAGAATTCCTAGAATAAGTAAGTTGTGTAGGAGGAGAACTCTATGGTTAGGGTTTAGTCAAGTCCTAACCCTTCACTTTATCTAGAACTTGAAAGGTTTGACTCCCCTACCATGTATTGTAGCACTCCTTGAGTTGTTGCTCTCCACTACTTTACATTTGGCACCTTTGATATGCGGTGATGGAGGAGGAGCTTATAGATCATGTTGTAGACCCCCTAAGTGTAACCTATTAACGAGCCAAAATCTTCGGCCAATGGGAAGGGGATATCCCCAATGCAAAGTCCCAATTAAACCTTACACCATTTGGAGTAAGAGTATCATCTAATATGTGGGCTTGAATTCCACCATGTTGTTTTTCGAATTAGTTTTGGACCAAATGAACTGAGAAACATTCTTGACAAACACAAGTTAGAATAAGTTTATGAAATACCATACGAGTAAGATACAGAAGACATTGCCACAACTAAAATAAATAGCATGAATCTCTAAAAAAAAGTTGTTCACATATTTCAATTGAGATATGTAAATAAAGAATGATTGAGAATTATTTCACAACCAACAAAAATAATAATAACATGAGCAGTACACAACTTCAAATAAAGTACATGTTATAGCCAATGAAACAATTCATTAACTTTAACACATGCAAATACAAAAACATACTATCTAATTGCCAAGAAATAAATCTCACAATGCTCAACAATAAATTCATAAAATTGATTAGTGTGCTTCTCAATATTATACATAGATATCTAGTCCACCATTACAAGAAATATCCATTAAATATCTAGTCCACCCTTACAAGAAATATCCCTTAAATACTATGGTGGATATGCTGCGATTGGTCAAAAACATGTACAATCTTGCCCAAACATGTGCTCAAAACTAAAAATTCTCTGTGGACAAAAGGATATTTTTACACGAAAAAGAAAGTGACTATGCACCTCCCCATAACCCTTCAATTACCTCATGTCTTTTCAACTTCTTTCAAAATGTTCTTATTATGCGTAATAAGCAGTTTAATTCCGATCATGTGCAACTCTTGAGTGAGTATCCATGCCAAGCCTTGTATTCGGCAACAACCAAGTTAACCTTATGTGACAGTTCATTATCAAATTCTACTGACATTCCAAGGGATCAGAGAGCAAGACCTTTGATTCCATTTGCTGTCGACTCAGCAACATACCATATGACAGATTTTGGACTGGAAGAGTTCAACATGGAGCAGAAACGAAAAGGTATGAGGGTATGGGTTGTGATCAAAACAATATGCAGTACATTGAAAGCTCTAAAATGGCCGATGATCAACGGAGGGTTGAGATTCACGATGCCGCACATTACGTAGACTGGATTCAAAAAATTCAGTGAATCTTGAATAAATATGCAAACGTGCAAAATGAAGTCCCATTTTTAATTTATATGTTGCACCTGTCATACTCAGATTCAGTTTCATCTTGCGTCATACTTTCTCTTCCTCTGAGTTGAGTTAAGGAGTTTTGGTAATGAAAATCTTGGTATTAAGTATTAATAATAATATTTTTTAATTTTCAAATATTAAATTTTATTTTTTCAAAGAGTAATAACAAGATTAAAATTTGTAACTTCTGTTTCAATAAGATTAACATCCCCCAGATTCGCAACGGATCCCTGCTCTGGATGATCTTCTGCGATCGGATCCTCCACAAGTTGGTTACAAACTGACTTGGACGAATTCACAATTTCTTGATTAGTAGAAAAAAATGAAGGAATGATCCGAACTTTTACAGTTAATGCAACCAGAACTGTTGCAAGCATCTGAATCACCATTTCAGTGTGTTTCACCGCATTTTTTTGTCCTTACAGATGTGGGTTTGACAGCGTCAATTTTGAACATTTTCTTTCTAAAAAAAATTGGAAATTATTTTTATTTCTATTTTGAAAAATATTTTAAAATTAAATAAATCAAATAATTATTTTTATCTTACTCTTCTCATCCTTATCATCATCAATTCCTGAATCAACCATTCAATTTTATAAATAGATATTATATATATATATATAAAAAGATATAAAATTGAAAATTGATTAAATTATTAAAATAATAAATTTTAATAAACAAATTTTTGAAATTTTTCTCAATTTGAAATTGAAAATTATATTTAAAATTATCATATCACCAAAAAAAATATTTCATTTAATTTTCATAGAGACAAATACATTTCAAACAGTGATCTCATTAGTAGTTGAATATGCAGAAACAAAACAATTAAAAACATTACGAATATGATATTCAAAATTATATCATTAAATTAAATTACATTAACCAGAAGACAAATACATCTCAAACAATAATCTCACCAAACAAAACTGTACCGTTGAATTGTGAAAAACCAAAACCAATTAAAAACATGAATAGTGACACCTGTGTCGGCGGCTAAAGAAATACTGACACCTGTAGTTGTTACTGTGCAATGTGGACTATCTATCTTCAGTGGGAGGTCATGAGCGATTCCACGTATCATGGACACAATTTAACACGGCGTCCAAGTGATATGAGCTGCAATGTGAAACGCGAATCCGAGCCTGAAAAATGGACTGCATGGGACGGTCCACTCAATTTTTTCGATACGGATTTTATTAGATTTTCACCGGTAAAATTTCACCGGATTTACGATTTATGTACTTTAACATCGAGGAAATTTATTAGATTTTAATCTGTAACTTTTGGAAGCGGTGAGTTATGCTTTACTAGATAAACGGGTTTTATGTAATTTTTACTGCGAAAGGCGTTTCCATTTGAAATCAATTTTTCTCTTGGGTTACGTATACATTTTTGAGCCTTTGATTTGAGTGTTAGAAGATGAAAATAATCTCATCCATCCAATTGATTAGACTGGTATATGATGAGACCCCATAGATATACGGTTGCTGGGCAGATGAAATGAAAAATTTGAATGAAAACCACCTGCGTCTGGATTTCCGTCCGCCCGGGGAACAGATGTCTGCGGAGGAAAAAAGGAGACTGCTGAGGCTCGTACAGATGGATGACCTTAAAAGAACACTACGCCAGATTCCCAATGCCTGTATTTCTCGTAATATTGACAGTATCCTACAGATATTGGCCAGCCCGGTTCTATATTTTTTTCATTTTTTATCAAACCAATCTAGGTACACCAGTGATCACATATGATAGCTGGGAAAAGGGTTTTCTTGATGTTATTACCAGGGATTAGAATGTGTGGAAGCTTAGGTATTGTCGACACCAGAGATTTTAATGCGTATGAGGAACGCATATGGTTATTTTCATCATGACCAATTTGAATGGCTATTTTTTCTGAAAAAGAGAGACCAAGCTTTCCATGATGCCTGTGTTCAGGTATTCCCATCATTTTCTGTGTTCACATTTTTTCTTCTGAGGAAGATTGTACAAATCTGACTTTAATTATTTGCACCATCCCACAAGTGATACATAGTAGTGTTAGTGTTTTTTTCCTCCCTCGGTGAATTGATTCAGTTAAGGTTTTCTGTTGGATTAGCTTAATAGCAGCTTTTGGTTTGTTGTTGTTTATCCAATTTCTAAAGAATTTTGTCTCCGTTATTCTATTGTAGTTTATGGAGAAATTAGTTGCGAGTATATATTGAAAAGATTTGTTTCAAAGAACTCTGTATTTAGAGAAGTGGGTTTTGTTCTTCTTCAAGCTTTTCTTATTCTTACACATATTATGGACCCGAGCTTCATAGGGTTAAGGCCTTTGATCTTTAGTCAGTTTGACTGTGGTCTAGCATGAGGCCGAGGGAATCTACCGCAACAAGTTCAAGTTCAATTCTTGGTGCATTAACATTTCGTAGTCCCCAAACCAACATGACCCGGGAGTTTCATACTGATCCAAAAAAATGGGCTTTTTGTAAAAAAAATGATGCAAAAAACTATGCTTTTTTTTGAAAAAATGTTGCATATGTTATCATTTCAGGGTGTTTTAGGCATATGGAGTTTCATACTGTTACAAAAAATTTAATTCTTGTAAAAAAAAATGTATATTTTATATTTTAGGGTGTTCTGGGCATATTTGTAAAAGCGTGTTGATTGCATTTAATGTCTATGAAGTGATATTTTATTGACGGGATTGACTGTAGGCTATCAGTTCTTTTCTGGGGCAATTTTGTTTGTGCTTGAATCCATTGAGCAGGCTTGGATGTGTTCAGCCTTTTTGTTGACATATATTATGTACATAATGTGTATGGCAGGCTTGTTGAGTATAGGCTTGCATTTCATTGTTATGCAGTTTTGCTTGTCTTTGAATCTTTTTGTTCATATCTCCATAATTCTGTACTATCATAATGACCTGTAATATTATGCAATTTTTTTTGAATTTAGGAATTTTTGGGGCAGTTTAATTGACAAGCATCAAGAAAATGAAGTATTATGTATCAATAAATTTGATATTCAAATTCTTTAACTTACTTGTGTCTGAATCTTTTTGTTCATAACTCTAAAAATTTGTACTATCACGCAATTTTTTTTTTTGTATTTGGGGATCCCTGGCAGCTCAATTGACAAATGTCAGGAAAATGAAGTGTGTTCACTAGAGAGAGATTAAATATTCAAATTCTCTAAACATACCAATCTCTGCAGAAAAGATCTCTGCAAAAGAAGCCTATTTAAACACCTAAAAATTATAGTGAAAAGATGTCTGTAGAAGAATCATATTTAAACACCTAAAAACTATAGTGATAGAGTTATAGTGATAATTTTTTATTCTGAAGAAGATTGTACAAATCTGACTTTAATTATTTGCACCATCCCACAAGTGATACATAGTAGTGTTACTCTCTTTTTCCTCCCTCGGTGAATTGATTCAGCTAAGGTTGTCTGTTGGATCAGCTTAATAGCAGTGTTTGGTTTGCTGTTGTTTATCCAATTTCTAAAGACTTTTGTCTCCGTTATTCTATTGTAGTTTATGGAGAAATTAGTTGTGAGTATATATTGAAAAGATTTGTTTCAAAGAAGCCTGTATTTGGAGAAGTGGGTTTTGTTCTTCTTCAAGCTTTTCTTATTCTTACACATATTATGGACCCAAGCTTAATAGGGTTAAGGCCTTTGATCTTTAGTCAGTTTGACTGTGGTCTAGCATGAGGCCGAGGGAATCTACCACAACAAGTTCAAGTTCAATTCTTGGTGCATTAACATTTCGTAGTCCCCAAACCAACATGTCCCAGGAGTTTCATACTGATCCAGAAAAATGGGCTTTTTGTAAAAAAAATGATGCAAATAACTATGCTTTTTTGTGAAAAGATGTTGCATATGTTATCATTTCAGGGTGTTTTAGGCATATGGAGTTTCATATTGTTACAAAAAAATTAATGCTTGTAAAAAATATTGTATATTTTATATTTTAGGGTGTTCTAGGCATATTTGTAAAAGCGTGTTGATTGCATTTAATATTTATAAAGTGATATTTTATTGATGGGATTGACTGTAGGCTGTCAGTTCTTTTCTGGGGAAATTTTGATTTTGTTTGAATCCATTGAGCAGGCTTGGATGTGTTCAGCCTTTTTGTTGACATATATTATGTACATAATGTGTATGGCAGGATTGTTGAGTATAGGCTTGCATTTCTTTGTTACGCAGTTTTGCTTATCTTTGAATCTTTTTGTTCATATCTCCATAATTCTGTACTATCATAATGACCTGTAATATTATGTAATTTTTTTTGAATTTAGGAATGTGCTAGATTCCCAATGCATATATTTCTCGTAATATTGACAGTATCCTACAGATATTGGCCAGCTCGGTTCTATATTTTTTTATTTTTTATCAAACCAATCTAGGTACACGAGTGATCACATATGATAGCCTGGAAAAGGGTTTTCTTGATGTTATTACCATGGATTAGAATGTGTGGAAGCTTAGGTATTGTCGACACCAGAGATTTTAATGCGTATGAGGAAGGGATATGGTTATTTTCATCATGACCAATTTGAATGGCTATTTTTTCTGCAAAAAGAGAGACCAAGCTTTCCATGATGCCTGTGTTCAGGTATTCCCATCATTTTCTGTGTTCACATTTTTTCTTCTGAAGAAGATTGTACAAATCTGACTTTAATTATTTGCACCATCCCACAAGTGATACATAGTAGTGTTACTGTTTTTTTCCTCCCTCGGTGAATTGATTCAACTAAGGTTGTCTGTTGGATCAGCTTAATAGCAGTGTTTGGTTTGTTGTTGTTTATCCAATTTCTAAAGAATTTTGTCTCCGTTATTCTATTGTACTTTATGGAGAAATTAGTTGCGAGTATATATTGAAAAGATTTGTTTCAAAGAAGTCTGTATTTGGAGAAGTGGGTTTTGTTCTTCTTCAAGCTTTTCTTATTCTTACACATATTATGGACCCAAGCTTAATAGGGTTAAGGCTTTTGATCTTTAGTCAGTTTGATTGTGGTCTAGCATGAGGCCGAGGGAATCTACCGCAACAAGTTCAAGTTCAATTATTGGTGCATTAACATTTCGTAGTCCCCAAACCAACATGTCCCGGGAGTTTCATACTGATCCAAAAAAATGGGCTTTTTGTAAAAAAAAATGATGCAAAAAACTACACTTTTTTGTGAAAAAATGTTGCATATGTTATCATTTCAGGGTGTTTTAGGCATATGGAGTTTCATACTGTTACAAAAAAATTAATGCTTGTAAAAAAAGTTGTATATTTTATATTTTAGGGTGTTCTAGGCATATTTGTAAAAGCGTGTTGATTGCATTTAATGTCTATGAAGTGATATTTTATTGACGGGATTGACTGTAGGCTGTCAGTTCTTTTCTGGGGCAATTTTGTTTGTGTTTGAATCCATTGAGCAGGCTTGGATGTGTTCAGCCTTTTTGTTGACATATATTATGTACATAATGTGTATGGCAGGCTTGTTGAGTATAGGCTTGCATTTCTTTGTTACCCAGTTTTGCTTGTCTTTGAATCTTTTTGTTCATATCTCCATAATTCTGTACTATCATAATGACCCGTAATATTATGCAATCTTTTTTGAATTTAGGAATTTTTGGGGCAGTTTAATTCACAGGCGTCAAGAAAATGAAGTATTATGGATCAAGAAATTTGATATTCAAATTCTTTAACTTACTTGTGTCTGAATCTTTTTGTTCATAACTCTACAATTTTGTACTATCATGCAATTTTTTTTTTGTATTTGGGGATCCCTGGCAGCTCAATTGACAAATGTCAGGAAAATGAAGTGTTTTCACTATGGAGAGATTAAATATTCAAATTCTCTAAACATACCAATCTCTGCAGAAAAGATCTCTGCAAAAGAAGCCTATTTAAACACCTAAAAATTATAGTGAAAAGATGTCTGCAGAAGAAGCATATTTAAACACCTAAAAATTATAGTGATAGAGTAATAATGATAATTTTTTCTTCTGAAGAAGATTGTACAAATCTGACTTTAATTATTTGCACCATCCCACAAGTGATACATAGTAGTGTTACTGTTTTTTTCCTCCCTCGGTGAATTGATTCAGCTAAGGTTGTCTATTGGATCAGCTTAATAGCAGTGTTTGGTTTGTTGTTGTTTATCCAAATTCTAAAGACTTTTGTCTCCGTTATTCTATTGTAGTTTATGGAGAAATTAGTTGCGAGTATATATTGAAAAGATTTGTTTCAAAGAAGTCTGTATTTGGAGAAGTGGGTTTTGTTCTTCTTCAAGCTTTTCTTATTCTTACACATATTATGGACCCAAGCTTAATAGGGTTAAGGCCTTTGATCTTTAGTAAGTTTGACTGTGGTCTAGCATGAGGCCGAGGGAATCTACCGCAACAAGTTCAAGTTCAATTCTTGGTGCATTAACATTTAGTAGTCCCCAAACCAACATGTCCCAGGAGTTTCATACTGATCCAAAAAAATGGGCCTTTTGTAAAAAAAAAATGATGCAAATAACTACGCTTTTTTGTGAAAAATGTTGCATATGTTATCATTTCAGGGTGTTTTAGGCATATGGAGTTTCATACTGTTACAAAAAAATTAATGCTTGTAAAAAAAATTGTATATTTTATATTTTAGGGTGTTCTAGGCATATTTGTAAAAGCGTGTTGATTGCATTTAATGTCTATGAAGTGATATTTTATTGACACGATTGACTGTAGGATGTCAATTATTTTCTGGGGCAATTTTGTTTGTGTTTGAATCCATTGAGCAGGCTTGGATGTGTTCAGCCTTTTTGTTGACATATATTATGTACATAATGTGTATGGCAGGCTTGTTGAGTATAGGCTTGCATTTCTTTGTTACGCAGTTTTGCTTGTCTTTGAATCTTTTTGTTCATATCTCCATAATTCTGTACTACAATAATGACCTGTAATATTATGCAATTTTTTTTGAATTTAGGAATGTGCCAGATTCCCAATGCCTGTATTTCTCGTAATATTGACAGTATCCTATAGATATTGGCTAGCCTCGTTCTATATTTTTTTCATTTTTTACCAAACCAATCTAGGTACACCAGTGATCACATATGATAGCTGGGAAAAGGGTTTTCTTGATGTTATTACCAGAGATTAGAATATGTGGAAGCTTAGGTATTGTCGACACCAGAGATTTTAATGCGTATGAGGAAGGGATATGGTTATTTTCATCATGACCAATTTGAATGGCTATTTTTTCTACAAAAACAGAGACCAGGCTTTCCATGATGCCTGTGTTCAGGTATTCCCATCATTTTCTGTGTTCACATTTTTTCTTCTGAAGAAGATTGTACAAATCTGACTTTAATTATTTGCACCATCCCACAAGTGATACATAGTAGTGTTACTGTTTTTTTCCTCCCTCGGTGAATTGATTCAACTAAGGTTGTCTGTTGGATCAGCTTAATAGCAGCGTTTGGTTTGTTGTTGTTTATAAAATTTCTAAAGACTTTGGTCTCCGTTATTATATTGTAGTTTATGGAGAAATTAGTTGCGAGTATATATTGAAAAGATTTGTTTCAAAGAAGTCTATATTTGGAGAAGTGGGTTTTGTTCTTCTTCAAGCTTTTCTTATTCTTACACATATTATGGACCCAAGCTTAATAGGGTTAAGGCCTTTGATCTTTAGTCAGTTTGATTGTGGTCTAGCATGAGGCCGAGGGAATCTACCGCAACAAGTTCAAGTTCAATTATTGGTGCATTGACATTTCATAGTCCCCAAACCAACATGTCCCAGGAGTTTCATACTGATCCAAAAAAATGGGCTTTTTGTAAAAAAATGGATGCAAAAAACTACGCTTTTTTGTGAAAAAATGTTGCATATGTTATCATTTCAGGGTGTTTTAGGCATATGGAGTTTTACACTGTTACAAAAAAATTAATGCTTGTAAAAAAAATTGTATATTTTATATTTTAGGGTGTTCTAGGCATATTTGTAAAAGTGTGTTGATTGCATTTAATGTCTATGAAGTGATATTTTATTGACGGGATTGACTGTAGGCTGTCAGTTCTTTTCTGGGGCAATTTTGTTTGTATTTGAATCCATTGAGCAGGCTTGGATGTGTTCAGCCTTTTTGTTGACATATATTATGTACATAATGTGTATGGCAGGCTTGTTGAGTATAGGCTTGCATTTCTTTGTTACACAGTTTTGCTTGTCTTTGAATCTTTTTGTTCATATCTCCATAATTTTGTACTATCATAATGACCTGTAATATTATGCAATTTTTTTTGAATTTAGGAATTTTTGGGGCAGTTTAATTGACAAGTGTCAAGAAAATGAAGTATTATGTATCAAGAAATTTGATATTCAAATTCTTTAACTTACTTGTGTCTGAATCTTTTTGTTCATAACTCTACAATTCTGTACTATCATGCAATTTTTTTTTTTGTATTTGGGGATCCCTGGCAGCTCAATTGACAAATGTCAGGAAAATGAAGTGTGTTCACTAGGGAGAGATTAAATATTCAAATTCTCTAAACATACCAATCTCTGCAGAAAAGATCTCTGCAAAAGAAGCCTATTTAAACACCTAAAAATTATAGTGAAAAGATCTCTGCATAAGAAGCATATTTAAACACCTAAAAATTATAGTGATAGAGTTATAGTGATAATTACACCGTAAGGCGTTTCCATTTGAAATCAACTTTCCTCTTGGGTTACGTGTACATTTTTGAGCCTTTGATTTGAGTGTTAGACGATGAAAATAATCTCATTCATCCAATTGATTAGACCGGTATACGATGAGACCCCGCAGATAGACGGTTGCTGGGCAGATGAAATGAAAAATTTGAATAAAATTGCATGAGACCACCTGCGTCTGGATTTTCATCCGCCGGGGGAACAGATGTTTGCGGAGGAAAAAATGAGACTGCTGAGGATCCTCCAGATGGATGACCTTAAAAGAACACTGCGCCAGATTCCCAATGCCTATATTTCTCGTAAAGAATTATTGCAGATTTGTATGGACTCCACGGGTGAGGAGCATGGTAAGGAAGTTGTGAAATCGCTTGATAAATCCGGTCAGGTTTTCATAGTCAGCGATTGTGTGTATCTCCGGCCCGAGTAGGTACTGAATTCGACCTTGGAACCGGTGAAGCTTCTATTGGTTTAGAGGTTCTTGTTTTCGTTAGGGTTTCTAACTTCTTGTTCTTGTTAGGGTTTCTAACACCTTTGCCCCATTTTTTTTGCAGGTCACAAGAATTATGGAGACCGTGCTACCTCTGTTCAATCCTCTCAAGGAAGAGCTAGAGGAGATGGAGAAGCTGAAGGCCGAAATTGATGGGGAGGCCAAGAAAATAGTCCGCCGAGAGCTATGGGGCGGGTTAGGCTTCATGATTTTACAGACAGCGTATTTAGTGTGGCTTACGTTCTGGGAGCTGTCGTGGGATGTGATGGAACCTATCTGTTTCTTTCTCACCTCTACTTATTTCCTAGTAGGCTATGCGTTTTTCCTTACGACTTTGACTGATCCCACATTTTGTTACACCTTAGATTTCTAGACATTACATTGTAGTGAAAATAGAAGCAACCCAAACTGGCCCACAACATCTACATAGGTGTTTATATTGTGCAGTTATGTTTATTGCTTGCCTCTATTAGAGTCACCAATAATCCTTACAGGAACAAAATTCATTTCTGAAATAATGGAAACGGTTTGCATCCCTCACAATAATTTCTCGTCTTACAATTTTGGAAATGAATTTGGTAGCATTATGGCAGTCACCACACATACGAAGGTTTTTGGTGATCCTTATATCAGTGCTAGGGCTTGTGTTGATAAGCCCAAATGCAATGGCTAACTTCTCACTGTGACTGTTGAGCATTTGTCCCTTCACCTCCTCTTCCACATCATGCAGCACAAAGTCAGTATTGGGTATGTACCCTGCCTCTTTCATCTGCCCAACCAAGGTCTCCAAAGTTCCATAAACATTCTCAGATTGAGGGTGTGATCTGTCTCCAACAAAGAATGCATGAACTCTCTTATTTACCATAATCAAACTGCATCCTGGTGTTTTTTTCAGCCCTAGTTCTTTCATCATTGTCCTTACCTTCGCTACATCGTTCCATCTCCCAGATGCAGCATAGATATTCGAAAGTAGAACATAATAGCCAACATTTTTAGGGTCTAATTCAAAAAGACTTTCAGCCACATATTGGGCCAGCTTTATGTTGTGGTGAACTCTGCAGGCACCAAGCAAGGCCCCCCACACACTAATGTTGGGTTTTAATGGCATTCTTTCAATTATTTCTTGTGCTTCACTTAGACGTTTAGCACGGCCAAGAAGATCAATCATGCATGCAAAATGGTCCACACTGGGCGTGATGCAATAATCTTGAATCATAGAATCAAAGTATCGCATACCTTCATCCACCATAAAACTGATTGGAAGGTGATATGGTTTGGCCTTATACCTATATTTATCATTTTGGAAAATAGATGCAGGGCTTCTTCACAATGCCCATGCATCCCATACCCAACAATCATTGTACTCCAAGGAATCACATCTCTCTTTGATATCTTGTCAAATGCTCTCTGTGCAAAATCTATATTCCCACATTTGGCATACATGTCTATAAGGGCAGTACCCACAATAACATCTGAATCAAACCCATTTCTAATTATGTAACCATTGATTGAATTACCTCGTTGCAGAGATGCCAAATGTGAGCATGCAGTGAGCAAACCCACAATGGTGACCGAGTCAGGCTTCAAATCTGCCTCTTGCATATGGTAAAAGAATGTCAAGGCCTCATGGGCTTGTCCATTCTGGGCATATCCCGTAATCATTGCATTCCAGGAAGCTAAATCTCTTTCAAGCATCTTGTTAAATAATTGGTTTGTAATCTCCATGCTCCCACATTTAGCATACATGTCTACGAGGGCAGTGCTCACAACAACATCAAACTCAAATCCTGCTCTAATTATGCAACCATGGATGCACTTACCTTCCGGCAAAGCTTTCAAATGAGCACATGCAGGAAGCACACTCGCCATTGTGAAGGAGTTGGGCCGAAGCCCTTCTAGTTGCATTTTCTGAAATAATGATAAGGCTTCTTTGGCATGTCCACCTTGGGTATACCCTGTAATCATTGCACTCCATGATACTACATCACTTCTTAACATTTTGTCAAAAACTTCCTGAGCCATCTCCATGTTGCCACATTTAACATACATATCTATCAGAGAATTTCTCACAAAAACATCGACCTCCAAATGCCTTCTATGAATATAACCATGTATTGACATACCTTGCTGCAATGATGCCAAATGTGCACAAGCTTGAAGCATGATTGCCGCAATTACACAATTTGGTGTCACGTTTTCTGCCACCATATTACGAAAGAGTATCAAGGCCTCGATGGCCAGCCCATTCTGGACATACCCAAATATCATTATGTTCCATGAAACCATATTCTTGTTTGAAATTTTGTCAAACCAACGTTGTGCAAACTCTATACTCCCACATTTGGCATACATGTCCATAAGAGAATTCTCCACAGAAATGTCTGACTGAGGGCCTCTTTGTTTTATGTGAACATTTGAGGGTTTCTTCCACGCTCGTTTCAAGACCACGCAGAAACGACTCTTGAAAAAGAGGAATTTTGACATGGAACGATTTAGTACTCATTTTGATTATCAATCACCTTCCACGAAGGAGAGCCTTAGGGAATCCTACATAGTAAGCCATAAACCAGCATTTTTACATAGAACTTGGGGAGTCTGCAATTCTCAATGTGGATTTAGTTTTTCATTTATGTTTTTCAGGCCAAGTTTTATCCGAGTATCTTTTCTCAACTTCCTCTCTTCAGGTAAGAGGCTACATCACATCCTGTGATTTTATGCTCCGTAATTTCCTTTCTTTTAATGGCTTGTTTGCAGCGTTCAAACACTTGATTTAGACTTTCTATTTTTTAACCTCTTTTGAATGGTTTGTAAATATCTTTTATGATCTTCACTTATATTTTAATGATCTGATTCCTTTTTCAATGTAGTGGCTATTGACGGGTTTTGACTTTGGCTTTGGTTTTTCATATCAGATACTATATCAGGTATTCCAGTGATCTCAGTGATCTCAGACCTTCAAGATTCAGGGTTTCCAGTTTGACACGAGCATTTTTGTTGAGAAAATTAAGATGTTCAAGATATGAAAGATCTGTCAATGTGTTTAATTCTAAGCAAAATTCCATGCATAGTTTTTCTAGTGATCTCAGGCCTTCAGGATTCACGGTTTCCTGTTTGATGCACCCATTTATGTTGAGATATTTAAGATGTTAGAGATTTGAAATGTCTGTCAATGTCTTTAATTCTAAGCAAGATTCTGGATTTGTGTTGATTTATATGTGTAGTGGCAATGTCTATCTGCTTGTGATTGCTGCACATCCATCAGAACCTAATCAGTTTGCCATTGGGTTGACTGGGCGTTGTCTCAACACCAGCTTGTAGAAGTTCTTCCATGTTCACATTGTCAACATTGTTATGCCATCCATGTTTGAATAAAAAATCACCTGATTCAGATGTAATTGTTAATTATGATTTAGTTGTAACTTGTTTCTTAAGACTAGATGCCCAGCGTGAAATGCTTTGGTGGACATAATGCTCACTGCTTTCTTGAACTTGGGCCAAATCCAACACATCATCATATCCAAAGATTGGGCTAATTCTAGAGAGAGCACAGAGTCATCTAGAAAGTGGATTTTAAAACATCTTGTAGGCACCTGATAATGATCATTCCTTCGATTTGCACTTGAATCTAGCTAACCTAGAGCATTAGCTGCGATGAAATGTTTTATTGGACAAAGAAAACCTTTTTGATGGACCATTGCAGAATAACTTGATTGGTTAGGTTCTCAACGTTGTACCTTGCTTTTTTGACCTTAGGATACCAATTCATGTCATCATATCTGAACTAATATACCATTCTAATCTGTGTAATTTCATTTTCAAATTTTGTTTTACAGATGTAAGAAGATAATTTCAATAAAAAGTTTAAACTTATTCCTTCTAGGTCTTTTAAAGTTAAATATCTTTTTAGAATTTAATGGATTTAAGGATATAAAGGATCTATGGATATAAATGATGTATTGTAGATTTTGAGAATATTCAAGATATATGAATATAATAGAATTTGAGAATCTTAGGGAGCAATACAAAGTTTAAACTTTAAAGTTAAATACTTTTGTAGAATTTCATGGATCCATGAATATGGTAGGTTTTGAGTATATTCAAGATCCATGAATATTGTAGAATATGAGAATCTTAGAGAGATTACAAATAAGATTAAGGTGAAACAGGTCAAACAAATTGACCAGGCACATTCTATCATATTCTCAAATTCTAAAATATTCCCAGAATTTATTATCAAATTAATTTCGATTCCATAACCCTAACATCTAATTGTGTTTTTTCATATAAATTCCCATCAAATTACTTCAATTCTATGAACTTAAATATGTTTTTTCATATTATGGTGATTGAAAATTGTAGGAAGAAGAAGATTATTGTGAGGAAGCAGCAACAGAGGAGGCCGGAGGGTGGAAGGAAAGCTCCTATTGACCATTCCTTTCAATTGTTATGTTCAGTAGGTCACATAACATAGAAAACCTTCAAAGAAATCGAATGTGTTGTCGCATCAAACACAAGAAATTCTGAAATAATGGTTTTTGGGATTATATCATTATGAAATAATGTTTATTGGGAGTATATTTGCATGTTTCCTCAACTATGACTCTCTTTTAGTGTCGCATCTAACACATAAATTTTGAAATATGTTTATTTGGAGTGTATCCACATCGTTCCTGGACTATGACTCTTTTTGTGTGGTTTGATGTTTATCTTTTCTACCGATCATTGAAACTCTTCATGGAAACGTTGTGATTGCTCTAGAGACTATACATCAAAACGAAATATTTGCTTGAAACTGGTTTGTGCCATATGACAGAAAATGAAAAACTTGTTTGTAGCTCTATATTTTGAATGGTGATAAAATTTTGATAGCAATTGGGTTGTAATAATGAATGGAGTGGAAAACCCAATGGTGTATCGATCGTCTAAAGGCAACGTTTGGGCACGGCTTTCCTTTGATTTCTTCTTTTAGCAAGTAGTTTAATTATTAATTATTAATTATTAATGTTTAATTACGTCGTATGGCGTTTCCCTTTGAAATCAACTTTCCTCTTGGGTTGCATGTACATTTCTGAGCCTTTGATTTAAGTGTTAGACGATGAAAATAATCTTACCCATTCAATTGATTAGGCCAGTATACAATGCGACCCAGCAGATCGATGCTTGCCCTCACTCGACGCTACGCTACTTCCAGGGGCTTCTCCATGTGGAGACCTTGCACTTGTCCTCGCTCGGCGATACTTTATTGCAGGACCCTGGATCTGTGGAAATCAACTTCAGGAAACCCTTCATATCAATCATAAGGTAGCAAATGATATTCTGACCCTCAGAACATACCCAGTCTGCTACAAGACCCATGAGATGATTCCAGGAGGTCTCGCTCAGCCTTAAAAGGGCTTGGATTATCACCACTAGATGCCTTAGACTGTCACAGGTCCACTTTTGGACTTCGGTCTATCGCGGGATGGCTACAGGAATTGCGATCTGTTACAGCGTGGTTGCTCAGCGTCAGGGTATGTATTTCCATTTTAGTTTGTCCGCATATATATTGGGTGCCAGTGGTTATACTATATTGTATAAGGCAGTTCTAGAAGATGGGCTGACTTTTGCAGTAAGGCAACTTGGTGATGGTGGTTTGGAAAGGTACAAGGATTTTGAAGCAGAAGCTAAAGCAATCGGTAGGGTTAAACATCCCAAAATTGTTCGCCTTCGAGCTTTCTATTGGGGTATAGAGGAAAAATTGTTGGTTTATGACTACAAATGGAAGCTTGGCAAATGCCTATTATGGTGGGTTCTCTTGTCTCTAGAGACTATACATAATGGATTTTCACACTTTATGCCTTACGGCGTTTTCTTTGCAACATCTGGTGCAAATGCTAGTAATATTATTAAATTAATAAATATAAATTTGACCTGAGTCTTATAGTCAAAATTAGCGGTTATTCAAATTTAGCCGTTGGAGTCTCTGCCTAGTCTCTGCCTAGAGTATTTAACATGCTAAGCTGATCTGTTTCTTCAACTTGTCTTGACGATGAACCACAATAGTTGGTTCGAAACGCGTAGACAAATGATTTCTCATGTAATTTTCGCCAAAAAATCTCTCATAAACTTAATAGTTTAAAATAATTTTAATGGAATTATTTTATTTTTATATACATAATTCATAAGCATCGTCATCATAACATAATCATCCGATGCTGTTCTAACGAAAAAATTAATACCGCAGCAGTCATCTACTCCTCTCGTTGAATACACCACACAATTTTTTTTGGGTTAAATGATGGAAACTATTTGCGTGAAGAGAACACTCAAAGTAGCTAGCTTGACGCGGTTGAATGTGAATCTTCCGATTCTTCTAATATCAAAATTTATTTATTTTATAAAATCGATCAAGGTTCTAATCTGCATCACATTTTAAGACCCCACTCAGAAAAGTTTCCATCGGGAATGTGGGGCAGATGTGACAAAAAAATTGCAGATAAGCAATCAGTTGCTTTCCCATTAAACCATGATCGTCACGCTAGGAGCCATGCATTTTGCTTCCTTCCACACCATATATTATTATGTTTGAAAGGACGCTCTCCATATTATTGATATCATTAAAATCTTATCATATTTATATTTACAAGTTTATTCAGAAATTTAATATAATAAAGAAAATTACCAAATTATAAATGATTAAAAGGTTCAAATTTTAAAATAAATTATATAATTTTTATAATATCAAATTATTTTTTCTAAATTAAAATTGATATAGTCATTATTAAGTATTTCAGTGTCAGATACCCGCTTAAAAGAATTGAAAATTATATCATAATCATTAAGTATTTCAGTTAAAGTCAACGAACCCTACTGCAGCTTTAATCATAATATATGAAATCTGTTTCTTTTCAATATTGACAAATTTCTACCAAAATTATTGCAGCGGTCAATTTTGGTGTGACTAAGAAAGGTGTTTAATATATGTAACCTTACACTTGTTTTCAACTATGTTTTATTTTAATTTAATTAAAATCTTTTTAAATCTTTTATTAAAAGGCATTTTTTTCCATTTTTTACCTTCCCAATATTAACAAATTGCTTTTGAATGATTGGTAAGTCTCTCTAATATGTTTGATGAGCGATAATTCCACCATAGAGGGGATGAGGGGTGGAGATAGAGGAATAGGGAGAGACAGGAAGGGAGAGAGAATGAGAGAGGATGAGGTGGGGGAAATCAAGATAGAGTTAGAGGGGGAGAGAGACAAAGATAGAGTAAAGGTAGAGAATAAGAGAAAGAGATTGGGAGTAAGGGAGAAAGGGAAGGAGATAAAGATAGAGCTAGTGTGGAAAGATAGAGGAAAGAAGAAGGATATAGAGAGAGTGAGGGGCAGAGAGAGGACGTTTAAGATGGAGTTACAGGGAAAAGATTTAAAATTGACATCACAATCATTAAGTATTTTAGTTAAATTCAACTAACTCTACTACAACTTTAAACATAATATATGAAATTTGTTCCTTTTCAATATTTACAAATTTCTACTATTGTACCGATCAATTGTTGTGAAAATAAGAAAGATGTCTAATGTAAGTAACCTTATACTTGCTTTCAACTACACATTAATTCATTTTAATTTAATTGAATTATTTATAAATCCCCCATCAAAAGGCATATATGTTCTATTTTTGTACCTTTCAATATCAACAAATTGCTTGTGAGTGATTCGTACGTCTTTTTGACACGTTCAAAGAGTGATAGTTCCTTGGGAAATGGTATTGATACATATGTGCACCAATATATTGTGAGTGAGTGAGATGTGCATCATTCTACTATGAGTGTGTGAGTTGAGTCATAGAGGGGGTGAGAAAAAAAGCGAGGGGAGGAGGAAGAGAGAGGCATGAAGGGATAACCACAAAGGAAAAGAACAAGAGAGGGGGAGGAAATGAGGGGGAGGGAGGTCGAGATAGAGAAATAGAGGAATGGGGAAAGAGGAAGGGAGAGAATGAGAGGGAGGGGGAGAGAGGATGAGATGAGGGTAGTCAAGATAAAGTTAGAGGGGGGAGAGAGATGAAGAGAAAGGGGTAGAGAATGAGCGAAAGAGAGTGGGAGAAAGGGAGAATGGAAGAGAGATAAAGATAGAGGAAAGAAGAGAGAGAGAGAGAGAAAGATGGAGTTATATGGGGAAGAATTTGAAATTGATATCATAATCGTTAAGAATTTTATTTAAAGTCAACTAACTCTACTACAACTTTAATCATAATAAATGAAATTCATTCCTTTTCAATATTGACAAATTTCTAGTAAATTAGTGCACCAACCAATTTTGGTGTAAATAAATGTTGGAAAATCAGAAAGGCAATAAATACTTTTTCAATCTTGATAATTACTTTTGATGTTACTTATTATTATGATTCTTTATATCTTCTTTCTTTAGTTCATCAAGTAATTACAGAAAGCAGCAACACATAAAACAATGAACACAAGACGTAGGCACATGCTAGGGCAAAACCCCCCACCGAGGGGAAACCCAGTCAAAGTAATTCTTCCTTTCAATAGTATTATCTGAGACTCTTCACCCTAGACCTTGACCAGACCTTCCCTCCACACCAAGTCATCCTTTAGAAGATTGCTCTCTTTCCATCAACTTCGACTATGCAGCAACTCAAACTTGGGAGACTTCGTTCTCCCAATATAGAACATGAAACAGAGAGATACCATCAACCAAATCTCAATTTTAATTGACACCTTAGACTGCCCCAAACTCACATTCACTTCGGCTTCCTGACAGCAGAATTTCCCAACCTCCTGCTTCACACTTCCGCCCGACAAACAAATTTTCCCACTTCTGCCTAGAAGAGAGAGAATGAGAAGTGATTCTTCAAATGAATTTTAATTTCTTCCTTTTATAGGCTTCTTGTGGGGTCGAATCGGTCCTTAGGCCGACATGGTGTGTAGGTTGCATAATTAATATTTGACTCAATACTAAACCGATTTACATGATTCAAAAGCCCAAGAAGGGTCTCTTTAAATGTACAATAATTCTATAGACTCATAATAAATACTGGAAATACTCAATGGCGACTTTGACCTAAAACATGGTGAACCAAGCGTGAAACCCATGCTTTAATAAGTCACAATAATAATAATAATAATTCTTTTCTTTATTCTTTTGATAAGTGCATTACATAATGACTCAAGTACATTATTGAAGACCAAAAATAGTTACTTTTTCCAACACTCCCTCTTGACGAGGGATGTATTCATAATGTACATATCCAATGGAAGATCTCAAACTATATGAACCATGAAGAACCTTAGGCACCACAATGACATGGACTAGATTCCTGACCAGGGCAATCTATCCAACCAGTCGCTCAACAATTTAGGCACCACAATGCCATGGGCTAGATTCTTGACCAGCGCAATCTATGCAACCATTCACTCAAAACTTTAGGCACCACAATGCCATGGAATAGATTTCGGACTAGGGAAATCTATCCAGGTGGGATGAAGGTGGACTCAAGCTTTCAACCCCTCCAGGTACAATCAGGCTTACTTGGTTAATCACCAACCCAAAATCCAGGTGTGTAACCAAAACAAAGCTCAATAATCAACACCACCTTGGGGATTCAGACATGAACACAAAGTGTCAACCAGATGTCTCCCCAGGAAATGCTTCATTCACACAACTTGAATACCCCTTGATCTAACAGGTCAAGAATAACCAATCTCTCCCAATCAAACTGATTGGTAACCAGCATGCTTTCCTTTGAGAGATTCACTTATACAAACACAACCCCAATCAATAACACACTTTCAAAAGTATATAATCAAACATAAGCCTTCAGGGTCTTCCAGGCAACAAATGTTGCTCCTCAATTCTCCATAGTAGGGCTATCAACTGAATCTTTGACAAAATATTCCTCAATCATACATTTTTCTTCCTACTTCATATGCAACAACATATTTTCAGTCAGATCCTACTTTCCTTCTTTCAACACCACTTCAAAATGCATTCTCCAATTTCCTTTTTGTGCTCATGGCCTTTAGCTAGACTTATGGGTGTTAGTCATGGTCTAATGCATGAATCATGAAATAGAGAACCATATCTGACACTCCCTCTCAACCAGGAAGCACCTATTTATCTACACTCCCTCTTAACCTTAGGGATATCTCTTTTATTCATGCTTTCTCCGAGAGATCAATTTATTCTTTTTTGACATAAGAGAATCTTTTCGTGGCTTCCAATCATTTCATCAGATTTATCATTATCCCCATCATGCTCATCACATCTTCACCAAGTTGAAAATTGTGTACCAGCACAACTTGCTTGTTACATCGAACATCTGCACCAAGTTGAAGATTGTGTCCCTGCACAACTTAGATAGAAAGTATAACCAAAACTATAGAAGCATGATGTTAGCCATATCAAAATCACAGAAGCATTTCATACATATATCAAATACCCGGACTCAATTAGAAACAAGAGATCTATACTCTTCAACATCTTGCTAGGGACTTTTTCATACACCCTTGACTACTTCATAACAACAATTATTCCATCTAATGTTTCAATATGTCTTCCAAATGCATGACATGCCTTAATAAAAGTTATAGCAAATCTTAGAAACAATTTCAAAAATAAATCTACAAAGTATCTAACAATCTTTCATATGTTATACTTCTCAATAGGGATTTATACGAATCCTAGAATTTATACAAACTAATCAATCAAAGTCAATCATAGCTTAGCCATCAACCTGACCAGTTTCCACTAGCGTTAGTTCCAAGCCCCTATATTTTCAATAAACCATCAATCAGTCACTATCATGACCAAATACCACTAGGGTTAGTTTGCAGACCCTATATTTCTGAGCAATCATCAAACTCAGCCAAAATTCTAATTTCAACAATCTCTTCACAAATCTCAAATTAATCATATTCATCAGAGATTTGTACTTCAACTAAGGTTCAACTCCAAAACCTCTAAATTTCATTTTCACAAATTCAACAATCTTACACAGATCTCATATTGTTATATTTGACACTAGATAATGTCACTACTAGGATCTAACTGCAAAATACTAGATTTTTCATTTTCCAACAATCATCTAAATAGATTTTAGATTGTTACACATACTAGACAATTTTACTTCACTAAGGTTTAGCTACATTATCCTAGATTTCTAAATATCATCATCCTAGAGTCTCAGACAATGAATTCCATTAAATCTTAAGACTCGTGACCATCAATGAGTAGGTCAACACATATATCTAGGAATAATAACCATACATCAACATATCATATGTCCAATAACATAAATATATTTGACCTAGATCAACCTATGACTTCAACCAAAAGAAGATATCTATATATGCCTAGATTCCATAAATATATTTCATATCTTGAGTTAGTCAAACCCAACTTCACAACAATATCAAATAAGAGTTAGACACACAATCATTTGATTACACTAGGGTTTGATCAGACAAATACACACATACCAAGTAAATCAATTATAAGACAATGTAAGGGTCTTGCTCACACATTCCACCAAACCCTAATAAGCTAGGGTCCCAATGTAGAACACATATTCCACCAAACCCCAATGAGTTAGGGTTCCAATGTAGAACACCCAGTAAATCCTACATTACCAAAACTTCAAAGGTTTGGGATTTTAGACCTCATCATTCAACCCTAACAAGTTAGTATCTCCATATCACATCAAAAATCCCGAACAAGAAATCATCAATACAACTTCACCTAACATTTCACAATCACCCTAAACAACTTTAGGATTTTAGACATTCACATTAGCATACCCTTCGATTAGGGTTTTCCAGAATTTGTCTAGGGTTCTACCAAATCAGATAAGAGTGGGGTGGGTAGATTTATCAAGAGATGAATCACCCAAACAAGAATCACAAGGATTCAATATTGCTAGACATAACAAGGTTAGTAATATATCATCAAATGAATAATCCTTTCAATCAACGAACTCAAATCATACCTTTGTTCCTTGACTAACCTTGTCTTGAGAGATCCTCCTTCTCGCAAATGTTTTTCCTAATCAAGAGAACAGAGGGAGAAAGGTGATTAATATTTAATATAATCAAAACTAAATGAGTACATGATCCCAAAACTGAAAATACATGAGATACTTATCCTTGAGAGTTGTTGGGAGCTCCCTCCAAAGCTTGAGGGAAACCTACAACTTTAAAGCAATACAAAAATGTATTTTCCAAATATATGTTAAAAACTTATAAATTCTATATAAAATAAGTTATGTAAAGAAAATGACTTAATAGTGTAAGTCCTAATGTCATATTCTTCATGCTTGACTTTATTTGAGTCTTTTTCTTTAGCAAATTTGTCGTGATATCTTCCTCTCTTATTCCTTGGATTCTCAGGGAAGTCACTCTTGTAGTGACATTTCTTATGACATTGATAACACTCTATCTGAGACATGTCAACTTTCTTCCTTTGTCCCTTTGATATCTTTTCTTTATGATTAAAAGCATAATAATTTGATACTTCTTCAAGATTGACAACCATAGAGATCCTTTCTACCATCAAAGTCATAGACACCAATTCTAGATCCCTGAATTTCGCTTTGACGTCATCACTGGCTTCTTTGATAAGCTTCTTTACATTTCCTTTACCAGATATAATACCTTGTTCTTCTCGAGGATTAGGGTAATCCTCTTCTTCTAGGCTCTGAAGTTAGATGCTCCTTCAATCTTGTTCTCAGCCTTGATAGAGTTAGACATCTTCTTTGAATATAATAGATTCCTTCCCTGAGATAGTTTCTCTGAATGGATCTGCCTTTTTCTTCTTTCCTCACCAAAGCTCTGATACCATGTTGGAAAATCAGAAAGGTAGTAAAGATTTTCTTGATCTTGACAATTACTTGTGATGTTACTTATTATTGTGATTCTTTATATCTTGTTTCTTTAGTTCATCATGTAATTACACAAAGAAGCAACACATAAAATTGTGAACACAAGATGTAGGCATATGCCAAGGAAAAACTCCTCTCGAGGGGAAAAACCAGTCAAAATAATTCTTACTTTCAGTAGTATTATTTGAGACTCTTCACCCTATACCTTGGCTAGACCTTACCTCCACACTAAGTCAACCTCCAGAAGATTGATTTCTCTCTAGTAACTTTGACTATGCAGCAACTTGCGGAAGCTCACGGCTTCTAGCAGCAGTCCAGCTTGAGAGACTTCATTCTCCCATTCAAGAACAAAAAATAGAGAGACACCACCACCAAAATTTCTATTTTCCTTGACTCCTTAGACTCCCCCAAACTCACATTCACTTCAGCTTCCCGCCCGCAGACTTTCCTAGCCTCCTACTTCGCACTTCTGCCTGGAAAACATATTTTCGCACTTCGGCCTAGAAGAGAGAGAATGAGAAGTGATGCTTCAAATGAATTCAAATTTCTTCCTTTTATAGGCTTCTTGTGGGGTCGAATGGGTCCTTAGGCCAACTTGATATTCTCTTAAGCCAACATGGTGTGGAGGTTGCATAATTCTATTTGACTCAATACTGAACCGATTTACATGATTCAAAAGCCCAATAAGGGTCTCTTTAAATGTACAATAATTCTATAGACTCAGAATAAATCCTAGAAGTCCTGAGTGGGGCCTTTGACCTAAAACATGGTGACCCAAGCATGAAAACCATGCTTTAATAAGTCATAATAATAATAATAATAATAATTCTTTTCTTTATTCTTTTGACAAGTACATTACATAATGACTCAAGTACATTATTGAAGACCAAACATAGTTACTTTTTCCAACAATAAGAAAGATGTATAATGTAAGTAACCTTATAATTTCTCTCAACTAAACATTAATTCATCCTAATTTAGTTAAAATATTTATAAATGCCCCATTAAAAGGCATGTTTGTTCTATTTTTGTACCTGTCAATATCAATGAATTGCTTGTGAGTGATTGGTATGCCTTTTTGACATGTTCAACGAATGATAGTTTGTTGGGAAACAATATTTATACATATGTGCACAAATCTACTTTAAGTGAGTGAGATGTGCACCGTATACTATGAGTGAGTGAGTTGAGTCATAGAGGGGGTGAAAAAAGAAAGAGGGGAGGGGGAAGAGAGAGGCATGAAGAGATAACCATGGAGGAACAAAACAAACTAGGGGGAGGAAATGAAGGGCGGGAGGAGGGGGAGAGATGAGGGAGAGAGGTAAGGATATAGAAAAAGAGGAATGGTGAGAGAGTAAGGGAGAGAATGAGAGAGGGGGGAAGAGAGGATGGGGGTGGGTGCAGATCAATATAGAGTTAGATGGGGGAGAGAGACGAAGAGAGAGTAGGGGGTAGAGAAAGAGAGTTGGAGGAAGGGAGAAAGGGAGTGAGATAAAGATCCAGATAGCAAGGGAAGATAGAGGAAAGAAGAGGGATATAATGAGATAGAGGAGCAGAGAGAGAGAGGAGGAGATAAATAATAAGAGAGGGAGGAAGTTAGAGATGGAGCTAAAGGGGAAGATAATGGGAGAGAGGGGGAGAGAAAGAGAGGGGGAAGAAGAGACATATAAGAGGGGGGAAGAGAGTGTGTGCGCTATGGGCGAGGGATAAGGAGAGAGTTTTAGGAACTAATGGAGAGAGGAGAGAGAGACAGAGGAGAGAGAAGGGACAAACAAATGTTAAATCTAAACATTTATGCCTACAAATCTACCCTTATATAGAGTGTCTTTCCCTGCATTAAAATAAAAATTAAAATAAAACCAACCTAGATCCAACTTAACTCTGGATCTACCCACTGTAGAGAGGGATCAAATCTGTTCACTTTAAAATATTTCAAGAGGTGTCGAGAGGGCTCAATATTTTCACTTTAAAAGAGGTATGCATATGAGGAGATCTATTGCACATGAATTCCATGGGTTGATACCGTGAAGTTATTTTTATTTTAGTGTTCTTTTACACATTAAAAATGTTTTCACGTTATTAATTTTAATTTTATTTTAATTTTAAATTCATTTTTTATGTAATTCTACTAAGTCAAATAAAACATTTTGACTTGTTCAAATTACATAAAAATAATTAAACCAACCTAGATTCATTTTAACTCTTAATCTACAAAGCGTTGATAGATGCAAATTTATTTTAAAGCAAAAAGATATTTGATTCCTCTTATTGTTTGGTAAATCCACAATTAAAATGGATCTAATTTGATACTATTTAGTTGAAACTTATTTTATGATCAAGTAATAACTAAAAAATTACCAACAAAAATCAACAAACTTATATTAAAAAAATAATATATTTATAACGAAAGAAAATAACAATGATGATGATGATGATGGTTAACGTCCACTCAAACCAAACTTTGGTCTATAGGACCTAAAGAAACTAATTATTTTTTTTTATTTAAGTTTTTATACCTATGCTCAAAAAGCTTGGAGAGAAGCTTGACAACGTAAAAGGTTAGGAAGGTCAGTGTTTTTATTTTAAAGCAAAAAGATATTTGATTCCTCTTATTGTTTGGTAAATCCACAATTAAAATGGATCTAATTTGATACTATTTAGTTGAAACTTATTTTATGATCAAGTAATAACTAAAAAATTACCAACAAAAATCAACAAACTTATATTAAAAAAATAATATATTTATAATGAAAGAAAATAACAATGATGATGATGATGATGGTTAACGTCCACTTAAACCAAACTTTGGTCTATAGGACCTAAAGAAACTAATTATTTTTTTTGATTTAAGTTTTTATACCTATGCTCAAAAAGCTTGGAGAGAAGCTCGACAACCTAAAAGGCTAGGAAGGTCAGTGTTGCAACAAAGATTTTGACACTGAGATCTAATGTGGTTGTATGCGGGGCACTCTAAGTGAGATTGTAAAACCTTTCCATCCATGGTGTTTTAGGAACTACTCAACTACTCATTTCACTATGGAACTCTCATTCTAATCTTGGCTATATTAATTTTCTTCTTTGAGTTAGTTAAAACAGAGAAATACTTTTGATCTTCTAGGGTGGGGTTGATAACCTCCTTATAATATCTTAATTTTCTTTTACGCATTTTTTCTTTGAACTTAAAAGTAACAATATTTTTTTATGTTATTATTGTTTTGCAATGCAACATTCTCGTAAATCTCCCAATAAAACATAATACATGATATTTAAATAATAACTTATCTTATTTTATAAATTGATGCTAGAAATTTCTATTAGTATAAAAAATGTAAATAAATATCCTGTTTACACTCATTTCAAAAGATTTTTTCCAGTGGGGGAAGATCCCCTCTTAAGAAGCATCATACAACATATCGCCGAAGCAAGTATATATACACATTATCATAGATACAAATCGACGTAGCGAGCAGAAGCATTACCAATACTTCATCATATGTACAAATATCGCCGAAGCGAGCAGAAACGTCACCAATACAAATACGCTGCATCGCGCAGGAATCGAACATGGTCAGCGGCTGAGCAAACCAACTGCCCCGACCAACAAAGCGTGCACTCACGTGCACACGCATTTCGAAAGATACGCGCATCGAAGCCACAAAGGCCATCCACAAACTTTAAGCTGACTAAATATAAATATAAATAAAAATCAAATTTATACACAATAAATTGATTAATAAAAATAAAAACAAAAAACAAATTTATACCTACTCCTCAACTATTTGTCTACATATTAGTTCGTCACCACCACATAGTCAGAATGAGTGAAATTCTTGGAACAGAGAACCAGGCGTATTTCTCGCAAATTATCGTTACATCTCTATTGGTTCGCTGACGTGCCTCACACACTGTATAATTTAGATGAGAATAAATAAACCATAAAAAGTAATCGCTAAAAAACTTGCGGAATTGTACCTAGTCTCTCCCAACAAATCATTCATCCAGAGAAGACGTACTTCACGATAAATTAATAAAGTGATATGTGTCATTCAATTTTATTAGAACTTTTATTAGAATTTGGTAATAAATACATTAGCTGTTATCTAAACTTAAAATAAATCCATGGGTTTTTATAATATTATTTATTTATAATTTTAAAGATAAACTATAAGTAATTTTAATAAAGATTAATTTTAATAAATAAATATGTTATTATTTTTAAATTTAAAAAATTAAAGGAAAAAATTAAGACATTGTAAGGAAGTAATTATTTTTTATTAGATTTTATTTATTTATTATTATTATTATTATTTTTTATATGGTTAAATATATTCTAATTTTCAAAATATTTATCACACTACTAATTTTTAGACCGTAAAATAATGGTGATTTGGGAAAGTTTCTCTCTTTTCTTTTAGAGAATAGAAATAATATACTATGATTTTTTTTCTATTTCTTAAGGTTCAGTGGACCATATTGATCTTAGTGTATATGAATCATTGTGATCATGAACATAGTATGGTTTGAGATATTTGCAAATAACATGGTTAAAGACAATTAGAAAAAAAATAAAATAGAATACTACAATTTCATTTAAGTGTCGAAGTCTTATTATTTCAACTTAAGGTGGATGAAGATCTTTGACTTTTTTTTTTTTAATTAACCATCTAGATTGATTCTCAAAGGAATATGTTCAACATATTCTAGGTCCAAATACTTATCTAAGACTGTAGCCTGTTACAAAATTTGGTAGATTGCATTGACTTTTAATAAATTTAGAAAATAAGATTTGTATCATGTGGCTCATCGTCCACAAATTTCCTAGGGATTTTCAAAGCATACCTAATTTTAGAAAATTTGGGTTATATTTTGATTGTAAATGATAGAAACTCTTCAAGACTTATGTTTTTTATCATGACCTTGGATTTGAACCAAAATTAATAATAATATTTTTGTTGCAATAGTTTTTTTGTTATATATTTATCAACCACATAAATATTTTTAATGTGATTGTACTAGAATATAAAAATTAAAAAACTTAAAAAAATAAATTATATAAATGAAATATTTATTTAATTAAAATAGTTGATATTTTAAAAATATTATTATATTTTATTTTTTACACAAATACTATATAGTTACCTTGGTGTTAATGATGATGATGATGGTGGTGGTGGTGGTGGTGGTTAACGTCTTCTGAGACCAAACTTGGTCTATCAGACCTAAAGAAACAAATTATTTATTTTAATTTAAGATTTTATTCCTATGCTCAAAAAGCTTGGAGAGAAGCCTCCTGAGCTCACTATAATTTTGACATTGTAAAAGGCTAGGAAGGTTAGTATTGTAACAAAGATTGTGAAACTGAGATCTAATGTGGTTGTACGTG
>APFE030998431.1:38550-70568 GCA_000404065.3 Pinus taeda | reverse complement strand
GAGAGAGAGAGAGAGAGAGAGAGAAGGAAGGAGGAGATAGGGAAGGATGGGAGAGAGGGTGAGAGAAGGAAATAATGGAGAGTGAGGGATATAAGGAGAGAGATATAAAATTGTATGGGATTGTTGTGAAGGAGGGAATAGAAGGGTGAGAAGAAAGGAGAGAGGGAGGTAGACAGAGACAAAATATGCGCGTATATATATATATATATATATTAAGAGAGAGAGGAAAGAAGAGAGAGAGAGAGAGAGAGAGGGAATATAAGAGAGAGATATAAAATTGTAATGGATTGTTGTGAAGGAGGGAATGAAGAAGGGTGAGAGAGAAGGATAGAGGGAGTAGACAGAGACAAAATATGGCATAGAGAGAGAGAGAGAGAGAGAGAAATTGTATGGATTGTTGTGAAGGAGGGAATGAGAAGGGTGAGAGAGAAGGAGTGAGCGGAGGTAGACAGAGACAAAATATGAGCAAGAGAGAGAGAGAGAGAGAGAGAGAGAGAGAGAGAGAGAGAGAGAGAGAGAGATGTTGATTTCTTAAAACTAGTGCATAGGTAACTAGATAAGATCTAGATTTACACTATTGGAATTATTTTACCAAATAAAGCAGTAGAAACACTTAGGAAAGCAAGAAAGAAGAAAACAAATATTGTGCATGCACAAATTTTATGATCTTCAACATTACTTCATCATTCATTCAAATAAGAATTGAACTTGTAAGATCTCCTATACTAGGAAAATGGATCTAGGAAAAAAGAAAAATTAAACCCAACAAACTTGAATTTCCAGCAATAGGAAATCTACCTTGGATCACCTCTATGTTGGATCATATGGCATGTATGACTTAAAAATAATGACTAACCTCTCCTTTGTTTTTATTGAAATCCTTCTCCTTGATTAACAAAATCAAAGTTCCTTCCTTTATTTTTTCTCTCTTTGTTAAAATCCTTCATAAGAAAATAATTAATGTGTCCTTTCTTTCACTTGACTTCCTTTTATAATTTTCAGTTGGGCTAAATCCCCAATCTCAGTGGTCAAGATTATAACTAATCTTGAGTTGAGATAAATGGTTCAAAATTTAACTTAAATCACTAATACACAAACTTAGGCACTTCATTAAATTAAGCTCACTTTATAAAATGACATTCAATTTATTAGTTAAATAATAAAGTGAACTCCTAAGTTTAAAAGTCATTTAATGATGATCCTGCAACTTGAACACTTTTCTTTTGTGAAAATCGCTGTGAGCTACAATAATCAAAACTCCCCCTTAGTGAGGAAGGTATTCTCTACCATTTGAATCTTATCTTGAAATAAGATAAACTTTCCTTTCACTAAATATTTGCTCAGAACGTCTACAAAATTCTCATTTGTTGAAATGTACGAGAGCTTAATTGCTCCATTTAGGACCACGCCTTTGGTGAAATGGTATATGATCTCATTGTGCTTCAAATTGTCATAAAATATTGGATTCCATGAGAGTTAGATGCAACTATAATTGTCATAATGAATCATTGTAGGCTCTAGCTCTTGAACAATTAATCCTAGAAGTAGCTTGTGAAACCAAACCGCATCATAACTATCCAACTAGTTTGCATATACTCGGCTTCTACCAAAATAAGTGATACTAAAGTCTGCTTCCTATTAAAGTAGGAAATCAACACAATCCTTAAAATAAAACAACACCAGAAGGCGCTCCTCTAATATATATTTCTTCTTGCCTAGTCCGAGTCTAAAGAGGTCAACAAATTCCCTCCATCTCCAACAAGGCACCTCAAGCCATACTCCACTACACCCTACAAGAATCTGAGCACATGCTTTGTTTTGATCCAATGCGCCTGCCTTGGATTCACTATAAATTGAATCAAGATGTTCATAACATAAAAAATGTTTGGCTGAGTGTTGACCAGATATATCAATGAGCCAATTAACTACCTGTATTTTCTGGAATCTTCCATCTCTAAATCTAAAGGATCCTCCTTCTTCAAGTTGATCACCATCAAAGTAGTCATAGTTAGATTTTCCTTCATCCCTAATCTCCTCAATATATCCTTTGTATACTTCCCTTATCCAAGGAAAGTCACTCTTAATCTCTGTTAATCCTCAAACACTAGAAAATAATGTGTTAGCACATTGTCCTTCATCTCAAATTTAGTTACCAGGTCTAAATTTCCATTAGCAATAAGCTTCTCAACCTTAGTAAGAATAAATTAATCCACATAGAGCATTAAGTTAAGGGGATCATATCCAACTAGTATGTCATATATTTTGGAATCTTCCTCACTCTTAGTGAAGCACATGCTCTAAAAATATCCATCTACCCTAGAGTATCATGCCCTTAATGCTTGTTTGAGTCCATACAAATATTCCTTAAACTTGCATACATGCGCCTCTTTGTCATGTACCTAAAATCCCTATGGATGATCTACATATATCTCCTCCTCAATACATTCATTGAGGGATTTTTTCTTCACATCCATCTAGTGAATCTTCCACCCCATCTTTGAAGTAATAGATATCACTACTCATATAGAAAATTATTTAGCAACAAGAGAAAAAATATCCTTATAGTCTACTTCCTCTTTTTGACACAATCCCCAGGCCACCAATATCACCTTGTACTTATCCACAATTCCATATGTTGCATGATTTATTTTAAACAACCTCCTAGAATTGACCATTGAATTCCCTACTCATGTTGGAACAATCTCCCAAACATCATCCCTCATGTTGGATTTGTACTCCACCATGAAATCTCTTCATACCTGCTAGTTGGTTGCTTCCTCAAATATAAAAGGTTATGAGTCTATGATGTTGGCCATCAAATCCATATATGTTGGAAACTTCCATGGAGGTTTTCTTTCCGTGAATGTCGTTCTAGGAGCCTTGACATGATATTGGGAATCTCTCAAGGTATGTTCAAACCATCCAGTCCTCTTGTATGAGTTGAAGGGGGGTAACTAACCCTCCTCTCGCTAAAGAATTCTCGCATGCACTAGAAGTTTGTGAAATATGCTCATCCTTTAGCTCCACCTATTGGATATCCTCTACAATTGTCAGTATATCATGACTTTTCTTGGAGAACAAGTTCTCCTTGAATTTCACATCCCTGCTAAAAAATATATTTGTTGCACTAATATAAATATCCTATGTCCCTCGACTTCTTGTTGTATCCAACCATAATTTCCTTCTCACTTGAGGTCTCCAACTTTGTCCTCTTCCCCATAGCCACTATTATGCATCCAAATCACAAAACAGAATAAAAGATAGACCAACAACTTGAGAATTAACCTCTTCAAGGGGACAACCTCCTTTACATCACATAGATGTGTTGAAATATGGCAACAAGAATGTTCCAATTTAATTTGTCCTTGAATTAAATTGTGAATTAAAATCGAATTTAGTCTTAACAGCTACTTGTAAATAATTAATTAATTAATTTTGATTAATTAGTTGGAGAAATTCAAGTTAGAAGTATTTATGAAGTCATGCAAGAATTATCCCTTAAATTAAGGAGATAAGATTGAGTTATAATTGAGTTGCAATTAGTTAACTCAGTTTACTGAGTTAAGTCCAGTTAAATTAGTTCCAAACTATTTGAGGAACTAATGGTGAGTTAACAGTCAGTTGATGCATGCATGCACTCAACTAGTGTACTCCAGTTAACTGAAGATTCCCTCATCAAAAACTCATGCATGTCTATTCTAAGAAAAACCCAGTTGAGATTAAAGTCAAGGACATTGTACTATCAGTTGCATGTGTTTTCTTATAAAGGAAACTCATGCATGCAGTCAAGGGAAGGTTCCTTGAGGATTGTGCAGTTTTACAAGGTGTGAGATCAACGTGAATCATCAGTGTTACACTTGGTAATAGTAGGATCACCCAGGAGAAATAGTGCAAGGAAATAGGAGGCTTGGAGGGTAGAGGAGAAGGTTTGTGAGAAGCCTTGTTTGCCTGTGAGCATCCAGGAGGATTGTAATAAGAGTTGGCTAGCTATGGGAGCTAAGGCTTTGTGTAATTCTGATGTATTTCCACCTTATATGATAATATAGATAGTGGGGTTTTTAGCTAAGGCTTTCCCCAAAGTATTTTCATGTGTATTGTGCATTGATTCTTCTTCTTTTGTTTATATTGTTCAGCTCGATCTTTAAGCTTCCGCAAGTTTGATAGTAGTATTTTGGTTTAGTATATTGCATTATCGAGTTAATCTACAGTAATATTTTCTACATAGATATCAGAGGTAGATTTGTAGAGAATTTGCAGGAAATTCTACATGGTATCAAAGCAAAGGCTATCGGAGCTATGAATAGTATACTGAGAAGAGAATTCGAAGTTTGAAGTTTGGGGTTGTAGGTGCAAATCAAATTCATATCATACTTCAAGGTTGGCCAATGGTGTTCTATGGCTTGAGACTCAAATATGCCTTGGAAGGTAGCTCAAATTACATAGCATGGAAAGATAGAATAGAGGTTGTATTAGAAGACAATGGCTTGAAGGAATTCATTGATCAAGAAATCCAAAAGCCAACTTCAACTAATGCACAAGAGTTGGCTGAGTGGAAGAAGTGTGTGGCGAAGGTGAGATAGATCATCCTTGAGGGAGTTCGAGACCTTATTGTCTCGAGTCTCCATGGGAAGCATACTCCATATTCAATGTGGAAGACATTGAAGGACCTCTACCAGAACAATAGCGACCAGAGGAAATTGGCGCTCAAGGATAAGCTTCGAAGAATCAATATGGAGAAGGGCGATACTATTTCCACATATCTGAAGAAGCTCACCACTTGTAGAGATGAGCATGGCAGTGTGGGAATAACTACTGCCGATGAAGATATGGTGAGCCTCACTCTCCTTGGCCTTCCAAAGAGTTGGAATATCTACCAGGACTCTGTGAATGGAAGGGAGAAACTACCAGATTGGGAACGAATGTGGTTAGTGTTGAGTTACGAAATGGGTATGTATTTACTCTTAATTTCATCACCTTTCTCCTCTTTTCTTATTTCTTTCATAACCTAATACACAAACATATTGATGGATTATGATAAGAAATGGATGAACTATTCTTAGTTAAGATTTAGCCATCGTAACTAACTTTTACTCCTCTTTATGCAAAAAAACGATGAAAGGAACAATTGCTGTTCCCTAATGATGGAACAACATAAACCAACAAAGGAATAATGGAACTCGTCGGTTGTGGACAGGTTGGAGGACGAATAAGGAGGATCAACGCTAACTAAGAAGGGTGTCTGAAGATAGCATTCAGTTGTGAATCCCTCAGGATCGGGAGATCTTGAGGGATAGAATTTATCTTTTAACTCTTTCCAAATATAAAAGCAAAAGATTGTAGGAAGAAAGGGGATTGATCTCTATTATTTCAAATTGTAATTTTAATTTACAGACTCGTGTTGTTGGATAACACGACCATATTGTAATGCTACTTAAGTTCAATGATTAATACATAATTGATGTTGCTGTTTTGTTCGTATTCTCTGAAGTAGCTCAACAGTGTTCGTTGGTGGCTAAGGGCTTAGCCTCTGGTGGATTAAACTACTTCCTTGTGTTATATATTTCTGATTCTTGCAAGTTTGATTGGTTTGATAATTTTCCCATTTACTATGAGTTTATCCTATTCACTATTTACCGCTTTCCTGTATTGAAGTAGTACATTTTCTTTACATGTTTTACAACACTGTCTTTGATTCGATTTACACTTATTGCAGATTAGATTATTTAGACAGTGAATCGTATTGATTTAATCAGCTGTAAGAGTTTGTTTATCGCTATTGAACTCTTAGATTGACATCATTTCAGTTTGGATTTCTTCGTAGAGATTGAGTATGATTTAGATTGAATCAACTAAGAAGAGATTGGTTATTGCTACTATGCTCTCGGCTGATGCTATTGTTAAATGAATTGCGTGTGTGAGATTTGATTACGATTTTAGTAGAGGATTGAGTCTTGAAGCTTAGATGTCACATTTCCTTTAATAATTTCAATTTGAGTTTTATAAATGCATTAGTTTACTCTTGTATCAAAGGCTTATACTTCATTTTAAGAAACATTACTCTATGGATTCATAGAATGCACATATTGTGTACACTCTTGGAATAAAAGGACTTGCCTGGGTTGATGATTAATGTGGGGTAATTAGGAGTTTTAAAAGACACCTTTTATCAACCAACATTTTGGTGCCGTTGCCGGGGAGAGTGTCGCAATTTTACAAAGAGTGATGTATATCTGATAATTGCTGTTAGGAAGGAATTGTGTATTGAAAATGGAAGATAAGAACCTACGTAATGAGCAAGTAAAGTGATTGCTCCTCAGCCCACTTTTTAGCACAATTACAAAAAAGTGAATTAGGTGTTTGATGTTTGTATGTTTAGAGAGAACTGGGTATTAAAAACGGAAGGTAAAAACTTGCGTATAGAGCAAGTAAAATGCCTACTCCCCTGCTCGCTTTCTAGCAAAATTGCTAGGAATTTAAGGTAGACATTAACATTTTGAATTTTTGCATGAATGACTAAGAAGAAAAGACTAGAAAACAATACAATTCCACATCCCAAACCTGAAAAATCTAAGGGACCGTTGACCCTTGGATGATCAACTTTTATCGACGAAATCTTAAGAAAATCTAAATCTCAGCCATCAGTAGGTCCCTGAACCATTGCTTCCAGACAACCTACTGTCTCCCTTCAGGCCACAGGCTCACCATCTGTAGCCTATGCTGACGTCCACAGTAAAACTGAAGGGACTGAGTAGAGTTTTCAAGACATTGAAAATTCGTGACCAATTCCCTCACAAGAAGGGAATTCTTGCAACATTTGCGAAGGAGGAGGAGAAATAAGGGAAACAGAGGAACCAAGATCCCCTCCGATAGTAATTGAGTAGAGGACACCTAGTGTCCTAGATCAAGGGAGTGCTATTAGGTTCATTCCCACCTCTTCTAGACATCCCAAGGATAACTTTCTAGCTCCAGAAATCTCGGAAGGGTACTGACATATCTTTGATCAAATGGTCAATAATCCACAAACACCCTAGACCTCTACATTACAGTTTCCTATTGTTGACACAACTGTTAATGCCCCCATGAAAGCTATCCCTCTACAAAATATTCCCACCTTTCATGGACTCACTTTAGAAGATCCAGAAGCGTTCCTATTTGAATTTGATGTCCTATGTCGGGGTTATGATTACACCACTGATCCCCAGAAACTGAAGCTATTTCCCTCGACTTTAAAGGGAGTGTTAGGGTCCCACCCTAACCCCCTTATTTATGTGATAGGATCGAGTCATAGTTATATTAAAGTAAAGAGTCAATAAAGCCCATATTAATAAATGTAAGTGGTTATCCCGCGTTTAATGAAGGGACCACAGTTAGTTGCAAATGGGCCATGGCATTAGATAGATGGTATTAATAAGAACCATGGTATTGCCCCATGGTATTGCCTGTATGAATCCTATATAAGGGATAGAGACTCCCCTTGAGGAGCATTGTGTCTTATTTTGTATTGAGCTCTGCTCTATTGGAGGTTGCCCCCTCAAAGAGGTTAAGAGCATAACAAGTGGTATCAAAGCGCTTTCCAGAGCTGGTGGGATCTCCAATTTTTAGAATTTTTTTTTTTGGCTAGAGATGTGTTTCGATGTCTTTAAACCACTGGATCTGTTGCATTTGGGGAGGCATGCACGCAGGAAATACAAGAGGTGGTCATGCTTGTTGGACTCCATTGCAACCCCTGTGGGTACCGCTTCGAGTAGTAGCGCATTAGATAGAACGGCACACGGACTGTCTTCCAAGTACCCTTTGGGTATATCAGAAGCCCCCTAGCTCCCTTGAAACCGTGCCATAGATAAACCGTCAGCCGTCTTGCTACTATAGTACAGCTAGAACAACACTCGAAGAGATTACTCGCGCGTACGATAGGGTAGTTGGGTTGTATCGCTAAGGGTACGGTTAATCCTCCTTGGTTAGTGCCCTAAAAAATTGGGCCGATTACTATTATCAGACCCTTATGTATATTGCGATCTGTAGCACCTAACACTACTGGAGACCATAGTTCCGTTCTCTATCTTTGGATCACGCATAATCTTTGCCAGATGAGATCTCGCAAGTGGGGTTTTATTGCAATAGCAACAATTAGTTCTACCATTCAGATCTATCAAAACAGGTATTCAGATCTATTAGATTCATCAGATCCACAACAGTAATCAGTTCCACTGTTCATATCTATCAGATCATCCATTCAGGTCTCTCACATCCATCAGATCCGCCATCCAAATCTGAGTAGTGTGTGGGTTCCTATACCTGGGAGTGATTTTCGTAGGACTTTTGGCAGCATTGACATTTCTGGGATTCGTCTACTTCAGTATTCATAAGCAAGGGGAGTAAAAAAAATAAAATCTTTGAGACCCCCCGGGGCGCTTATTGGTGACTTAGCCCATAAGAATTAGGATGACAAGTTGAGCAAGGTGGTACCATTCAATTGTTAGTGCCAAAAAATTTGGGCGGTCCCAAATTTCAAGTACATTGGTTCGGTGCATGGTACAAACTAGAGCTCAAGCTATGGTGAATGAGAAGATGGACAACCTTGAATCAGCCTTGAAAGAGGTCGTGTCGCAGCTGTAGAACTTAAATGCAACACTCTCTAAGGGAAAGGTGGAGGCACACGAGGAGGCAGTTATTGGCAATGAAAATAGTGAGGGTGAGTCTAGCTAGTATCTTCACCTCTTTGGCACCCACCAACAATCCCATCCGCGACCACTCAAGCTAGACATGTATAAATTTAATGGCTCTCACCTGGTCGCATGGATAGCACAAATGGAGCAATATTTCACACTGAATTACATCCTGGATAATGCAACTCAGCTTAGTGTGGGTATCATGTACTTGGACAATGAAAGATGGAAATGGTGGCAATGGCATCAATGTTGCTATGGAAGACCCTTGACTTGGGAGACATTCAAAAAATCTCTTATGGATTGCTTTGACCATGAATTTGAATTTTTGGGTCGTCTCACTAAGATCCCATAGAAAGGAATAGTGAATGAATATATTGCAGCCTTTGAAGCCTTAGCTTTCCACACTGGAGGTCTACACGATGAGTTCTACGTGGAATGTTTTATTAGTGGTCTCAAAGAAGCCATACAAGCTCACATCCGACTACACCACCCTAGCTCATGGCTGCATGCTTGTAGGATAGCTCGTGAAGTCGAATGTGTGTTAGTGGCCCAGTCCAATTGCCCAAATTTCATCACTAAGGGTTGCCCCCCATAGGCTCAAAGCACTACCCAAACACTCAAGGTTCAAAAGGTGCCACCAGCAGAAATGGCGGAAAGAAGAAAGCAAGGATTATGTTACTACTGTGATGAGAGATACTCCCCTGCGCATGAATGCAAGGAGCCCAAATTATTTCAAATTGATGCTACTGATCACAGTTCATCGGAGGAAGCCCCACCACTTGAGAAACTAGAGGAGGAAGAAGAGGACAACCAGCAGGACAATGTACCTGAAGAACCAGTTATCTCACTGCATGCTTTGGTAGGGATTTCTTTGCCTCAAACTCTCAAAATCAGAGGTTTTATTAAGCATTACCCAGTAGTAGTCTTGATTAATAGTGGAAGTACACATAATTTTATCCATCAAAGAGTCGTGGAAGCAGTGTATTTTGTCCGAGCAGTTTTTAACTTCCAGGTCCAAATTGCTGATGGGGGAACAATGAAATGTGAAGGCCATTGTGAAAATGTCAAACTTCAAATGGGGGATTATCAGTTAAATACCCACATGTTTGCCATACACATGGGAGGGTGTGATATTGTCCTTGGTGCTGAATGGCTTTGCACACTTGGCCCAATCACAATGGATTTCCAGGAGTCATATATGAGCTTTAAGCAGAACAACCACACACATACCCTCCGCGGACTCCAGGCGGGAGCTCCCTCTATCATCAACTCACATTGGATGGAAAAATTGTTAAAAAATGGCCACCATGGAGTTATAGCTCAATTTAATGCTATCCAGGCCTTCGAACCCAATTCTCTTCATATTCATCCTGAGATGCAACATATCTTAAACAACCATATGCCAGTCTTTGACAAGCCTCATGAGCCTCCACCCTTGAGATGGGAACATGATCATAGCATTACTTTGGTCCCAGGGGCCCAACCACCAAATGTGCGTGCATATAGATATCCGTTAGCTCAATAGAATGAAATTAGAAAAATAATCAAGGAACTCTTGGAAGTAGGTGTCATTCGTCCCAGCATTAGTCTTTATTCATCGCTGGTGGTCATGGTGCTCAAGAAAGACGGGGAATGGCATATGTATCCAGACTTCAGGGCCCTTAATAAGTTAATAGTCAAAGATAAATTTCCATCCCAGTTGTCGATGATTTGCTGGATGAACTAAATGGAGCTCAATTCTTTACTAAGCTCAACCTTCGCTCAGGCTACCACCAAATTCTCATGAAACAAGTAGACATTCCAAAGATTGCTTTCCAAACTCATGAAGGCCATTATGAGTTCTTGGTCATGCCATTAAGTCTTTGTAATGCCCCATCCACTTTTCAGAGCCTTATTGTTATCCAGTAAACTAGTGTCCATTCAAAGTTGCTAGTCCACTAAGACGGGTAGCTATCTTAGAAACAAACAAACTAAAGTTACATGTGTTTTCTTTTATGAGAGATAGATGAGAGAGAAGCAGAGAGTACCAACCTCAGTCTTTCGCTTGGCTCCTTGCTTGTTTCCTCTCCCCTTTGACAGAGCTTCACCACTCTTTCCTCACTTGCCCCGCTTCAAAGAACACCTGTAGAGTCAAAGCAGCATAATACCATCAAAGCATAGAGACCTATAACCATAAACAATATAGGATCAGATGTATATTAACCATAAAAAATCACACATCAATACAAGATTTAGAAATATACAAGAATATGGAGGAAAACTCGAATAGCTTTATTGATAGAAGTAGTAGAAGAGAAGATTACAACCCGGCAGTCTGACCCAGCGCCATCCTCCCAACATTAAATCCCTGTTCAGCTCATGAAAAGCTAGATCACCCAACACTATGATGTTTCACAGAGAAACCAACAACACTTCCTTACAAAATACAAAATTCCAGCCTCTGGATCTCTAGGATGAGGGATCCATATATAGATATTTGCAGGTGGGTGAGTCAGCGTTTGGGATTTTGATTAGTGTCATTTCTCTAATAGTTCTTAGTTCCACTTGGAGATTTCATGATCTCTTACTCATTCCTGGGTGAATTCAGAGAGGCAAGTGTCAAATTAGCAGTTTCTAGAAGATTCTCTGGGTTTCCACCTAGCAAATTGCCTTTGCCATTTGTCTGCTCTCGCTCATCGCACCCTACAGAAGGGATTTTCAGTATGCATCGAAACCTCTATGTGTAACAGGTGAGATGCATCACACCCTTAACATAGAGCAGTCTGTATGGTCCAGTTTTGACTAGTTATGAGCATTTTTTCAAGGAGAACTTCTAGGAAATGATGTAATCAGCTGACCTTGTTCCTTTAGGTTATGAAACAACACTTTTAGGGTCTTAGAAGCCCTTGGTTTATGGACATATGTGATTGGGGTTGCAGTTCCCAAATATGTCTATAACACTTATGAACCACCTGCTCAAACCATGTCTTAGAAAAATTTTCCTTGTTTTCTTTCATGACAACCTCATCTACAGTCGCACCTGGGCTGCACATCTTCAGCATGTAGATCTGCTCTTGCAACTCCTCCGCAAGCATAAATTATTTGTCAAGATGTCCAAGTTTTCTTTTGGCATGGAAGAAGTTGAGTATTTGGGCCACATTGTGGGGCATGAAGGTGTCAGGGTGGACCTCAAAAAGATCCAGGCAATGCAGGATTGGCCTCAACCTAAGACCTTGAAGAACCTGAGAGGATTTTTGGTCTCACCAGCTACTATAGCAAATTTGTCCGCAATTATGGTCGCATTGCTAGGCCCCTCACTCAAATCCTCAGGAAAAATTCATTCCTTTGGAATGATGAAGCACAATAGGCCTTTACAGCTCTCAAACATGCCATGTTTTCCACTCTAGTCTTATCACTACCCGACTTCCCCAAATCTTTTGTGATTGAATGTGATGCTTTGGGTACAGGTATTGGGGTGGTTTTAATGCAGGAAGGTCGACGCTTGGCCTTCATGAGCCAACAACTAAGTGGGAAGAATTTGGGACAATCTACCTATGAGAAGGAGACGATGACCATCTTACATGCAGTAGATACCTGGTGACCATACTTATTGGGGCGACGTTTCCAAATCTACACAGACCATCAAAGCCTTAAATATTTTTTGGAGCAACGCTTATCCTCACCACAACAAAATAAATGGCTCGCCAAAATATTGGGATATTATTATAAGATCATTTACAAGAAAGGGTGTAAAAATATTGTAGTAGATGTGTTATCCCGCCAATTTTAGGAGGAAATTACCTTGCTCGCAATTTCCCTTCCCATTCCAGAATGGATTGAAGAGGCTCACAAGGAATGATTTTCACATCCCTGGCTCTCCCAACTCATTAATCAATTGCAGGTGGATCCAAATTCCATAGCGGGCTACTCGTGGCAGGATGAGATTCTTTGCTATAAGGATAGAGTCATAATATCACCAACATCCACCCTCAAAAGCCGCATTTTGGCGGAGTTGCACTCATCTTCCACTGTAGGACATTGAGGCTTTCAGAAGATGTATGCTCGCACTCGAAGATCATTTTTTTGGATAGGCATGAAAAAGGACGTTCTTACTTTTGTAGCTGAATGCGACATCTGTAAGTGCCACAAAGGAGAAACAGTCAAATCCCCAAGCACATTACAGCCATTGCCCATCCCGACCTCAATTTGGATGGAGGTTTCTATGGATTTCATTACGGGTCTTCCAAAGTTAGGAAACAAGTCAGTCATCATGGTGGTTGTGGATAGACTTTATAAGTATGCTCATTTTTGCGCCCTACCCCACCCTTTTACACCGACTTTGGTCGCTTAATCTTTCATGGATCAGATCTTCAAATTGCATGGCATGTCCACTTCCATTGTGTCTGATCGTGACTCGATCTTCACTAGTAACTTTTGGAAGGAACTCTTCAGGCTACAAGGTACCCAAATACAACTCAGTACTTCCTATCATCCACAAACTAATGGTCAAACTGAATCAGTCAACAAATGTCTGGAAACCTACCTTAGGTGTTTCGCTTCAGAAAAGAAACATCTCTGGGTATAGTGGTTACCTCTAGCTGAATGGTGGTATAACACCAACTATCATGCCACCACCAAAATGACTCCATATGAAGTAGTTTATGGTCAACTCCCTCCTTCCCCTACTTCTTATATCAAGGGATGCTCGAAGGTACAAGCCGTGGATCAACTCCTACAGAACCGCACAACCATGCTGGCCCACCTTAGAGAGAATATTCATCAAGCTCAAAACTGCATGAAGCAACAGTTAGATCAACATCGCTCAGAACACCAATTTCAAGAAGGGGATCAGGTATTTTTGAGGCTGCAACCATATAAGCAAACATCACTCAAAGCCAACGGTTGTCAGAAACTATCCCAAAAATTCTACGGGCCGTATCAAGTACTTCAGCGCATTGGAGAAGTTGCCTACACGCTAGCTTTTCCATCCACTGCAAAAATCCAACCAGTCTTCCATGTCTCCTGCCTCAAGAAAGTGATTGGGAACAATTGCAAAATTCAAACTAGTCTACCTGAACTGGATGAAGAAGGTTCAATTTGGCTCCAACCTGAACAGGTTCTTGACACACGAGCATGACACCTTCGTGGCCACATGATCAAGTAAGTCCTCGTCAAGTGGAAAGACACCTATCCAGAAGATGCAACCTGGGAACTAGCCACTATTTTGATGTAGTTTCTGCAGCTTTAGCCTTGAGGACAAGGCTATTCTTATGGGGGAGGGCATGTTAGGGTCCCACCCTAACCCCCTTATTTATGTAATAGGATCTAGGCATAGTTATAGTTAATTAAAGAGTCAATAAAGCCCATATTAATAATTGTAAGTGGTTAACCTGCATTTAATGAAGGGACCACAATTAGTTGCAAATGGGCCATGGTATTAGATAAATGGTATTAATAAGAACCATGGTATTGCCCCATGGTATTGCATGTATGAATCCTATGTAAAGTATAGAGACTCCCCTTGAGGAGCATCGTGTCTTATTTTGTATTGAGCTCTACTCTATTGGAGGTTGCCCCCTCAAAGAGGTTAAGGGAAATCACAGGGAGAAACCCTGCGTTGGTTTATGGGACTAGGTGGGGGTACCATAAATGATTGGGACCAAATGAAAACTGCTTTCCTTAAAAAATATCAAGATTATTGCAGATCTAGAGAACTAAAAGATGAGATATTCCAAATGGTAGCAAGGCCTAGTGAAACTTTGGAAGAGTATGTGGAGCGTTTCCAATATAACCTCCAAAGGTATCCCTACGCAAATCTGCCTGATAATGTGCTAAAAACCATGATGATTAAGGGGATGAAAGACTAGTGGATAGAGACATTAAATATTATGGGTAAAGGTGATATATATCAAGAAGAATATGCTAACATTATTGATTTTTGTATCAGGTGCTCGAGGGGTAGTATAAGACTGAAACCAGATGAATGCGATATGATCACTAGGGACAACAAAATATCTGGCGGAAGCATTACTCGTACTAAAATTGAAAACCTATTGGAAGATTTCAAAACGGATATCCTAGGAACCTTGACAACACAATTAGACATCATGCAAGCCAAGCAGAAGCAGGTCGAAGCAGAACAAAACCTGGTTATTTTTTGTCCTCGAAGCAGGAAGAAACATAGTCATAAAGAATGCCCACTGGATATGGTACATACCTGTGCCATATGCACTAAAGAACATGACAGAGAAAATTTCCCATCGCTCCCAAGATTAAAAATGGTCTTCAAAGAGGCAGAGGAAGAAACATAACCAATATACCCGTTAAATCAACGTCGCCAATGGCAAGCATGACAAATAGGTATGCCTACCAACCTATCTTCATTCTTTCAGCCCTCACAATATAATTCTCAACAATACACAGGAGCTACATGGCAGAACCAACCACCTTTTCCTAATTGGTCACCACAAGCATTTTCTATGCCACCTTGGTCCAATCAATCAAATCTAAACAATAGTTGGCCAAATCCCTCTTACTTTCCACCATTTAGGCAGAACAATCCATATCCATCTCAATGGTCCCCCTCCACTTCAAAAAACCAAAACTGGAAATCAAGCTGGCAAAGACCCACAAACCAGCCAATAGGAACAATCTCCTTGCCTCAAACTACGCTACCATCACCTTACACATTGCAGCAAAATCCTCAACCCAATCTACGACCACAGCTCCCAGCCCAACCCAACCCGAATCCCAAGAACAGACCAGTCCAGTCGGTACAAATTATTGAAGGGATGGATCCGGAAACTGAGTTGAGAGAGTATAATGAACTTAAATTGAGGTCTAGACGAATAATTGAGTCAGAGGAGGATAAAAATATACAATTGGAAGAACCACTACCTATAGAACAAACACTTCAAAGGGAGAATCTAGTTAAATAGAAGAGCCACGAACAAACTATTACCTCTTCCCCACCATTCCTAGAAAGATTGATTATACCTCACCCAATCGAATATCTCGATTTTGATCTCTAGGGAGAATTAAAAATTCTTTGTGTAAAAAAACCCCTCCTCCAGGCTATTCAGGGCATTCCAATCTATGCAAAAACCATTAAGGAATCGTGTACCAAAAAGCCTACGAGGAAAATAAAAGTAACACCAACTGTCCATGTAGTTGGAACTTTGTCTGTTATTATGAGGCAGAGAAATAACGGTGAAATATGAGGACCCAGGAAACCCTATAGTCACAGTAAAAATAAATGGATGTTCCTTTCCCAATGCGTTAGTCAATCTAGGGGAAGCCATTAATATTCTCACAACAAAAACTTGTCAAAGACTTGGCATCACAACCTTAGATCTAACTACGACCTTTCTGGAACTTGCTGACTGATTAGTTGTTAAACCAAAAGGGAGATTACAGGATGTAATGGTGTTTGTAGATTCTTGGGAATACCCAGCAGATTCCCTGATTATTAATCCTAGAAACCGGTTAGATGGACATCCTCTAATATTAAGAAGACCTTGGCTAGTGACCGCAAATGCTTATATAAGCTGTCGAACACGCAGTATGACTATAGAAAGAGGAAGTAATGTGAAGAACCTATCTTTATATCCTCCAGCTCAGCCAAGCCCATCTATAATAAAAACTAGGAAACGACCTGTAACATATTTCACTGAAAATATTCGATCACCACTAACTGTAGCAGATGCTCTTGAATTTAAGAATCAAACAGAAGATGACATTATTAACACTTACATTAACCACCCAGTTGCCGTATCTAATCTAAAATGTCACATGATTGAAGAAGCCTTGGATAACGAAATTGAAGAAGATCCCTTAAAAGATATCAATGACCAAACAATACCAACAACAACTATTTATAACAACAAACCCATTGAAATTGAGCCAGGGAAAGTCCTAAACATTAACAAAAACTTGACTGATGACCAGTAACAGAGGCTTATCCAACTCCTTAGAAAATATAAAGGGACTTTTGCTTGGGATTACCTAGATATGAATGAGATTGAGCCCCAATTATGTATGCACCACATCTACATTGAGAAATATGCGAGACCCATTCGACAACCTCAATGAAGATTAAACCCTCACCTAAAGGATTTTGTTAAAGACGAACTACATAAACTATTAGATGTAAATTTCATCTATCCTATATCTGATAGCAAATGGGTTTCTCCATTAGTTGTGGTTCCTAAAAAGAATGGGAAGTGATGTATATGTGTCGATTACAGAGAGCTTAATAAAGCAATAAAAAAAGATCATTTTCCCCTTCTGTTCATCAACCAGGTTCTAGATACATTGGTAGGTAAAAATTTCTTCTCTTTCCTGGATGGTTTTAGTGGCTACAACCAAATCCAAATTTCCCTTGAAAACCAAGATAATACTACCTTCATCTACCCCTGGGGGGCGTTTGCTTATAGGGTATTACCTTTCGGACTGTGCAATGCACCTGCTTCATTCCAGAGAGCCATACTCATCATTTTTGTAGACTTGATAAACGAGGGACTAGAGGTGTACATGGATGATTTTACACCGTATGGAGAGGACTTTGAGCCGGCATTACAGACACTGGACAAAGTCTTGGAAAGATGCATTGCTACTAGGCTCTGCTTAAGCCATGAGAAATGCCACATGATGATGACCGAAGGCCTGATCTTGGGTCATTACATCTCAACAACTGGAATTCAGGTAGATATAGCAAAAATTAAGGTAATCCTCTTACTACCTACCCCCTGCAATCAAACTGAGGTACATAGTTTTTTGGGATTTTCTGGATATTATCGAAGATTTATAAAAAAATTCTCCCAAATTGCTGCACCATTATATGCTTTGACAGGAAATATTGATTATATATGGATTGATAAATGTGACATTGCCTTTGAAGAATTAAAATGGCTAGTATCAATAGCCCCAGTATTACGGGGCCCGAACTGGGATTTACCATTCCAGATTTCATCTGATGCATCAGATACGACCATTGGAGTTGTTCTCGGCCAAGACGAAGACAAGAAACCCTATGTGATATACTACATCAACAAAAATTTAACTCCTGCTGAGTTGAATTACACCGTGACCAAGAAAGAGTTTCTAGCTGTAATTTATGCTATTAAAAAATTCAAACACTATATAACAGGATACCCCATGGTTTTGTGTACTGATCACTCTGCTATCAAATATTTAGCTAATAAACCTATTACGAATGGAAGAGTGACACGATGGTTAATCCTTTTGTAGGAATTGGACATAACAATCAAGGATCGACCAGGAAAGGAAAATCTGATGGTAGACTTCCTCTCACGTGTGCCAAGAACAGATGATGCAGTGGTAGTAGAAGATCAGTTCCACGATGAGCATGTATTTGCTATGACCGTGAAAACACCGTGGTACACAGATGCCACAAATTACTTAGCAGTGGGAAAATTGCCCAAGCACCTGACACCCAAAGAAAGAAAATTAATAGTGCAATGCAACACTCAGTTATCCTAGATTGGAGGATACCTCTTTCACACAAGAGCTGATATGCATATCTACAGGTGTGTCAGGGAAGACGAAGTCTACGATATCCTAAAATCCTACCACGATGGACCTTGCAATGGACACTTTGTAGACCACAGGACTGGACATAAAGTCTTACAGATTGGCTATTATTGGCCCACCATTTTTAAGGACGCCAAGAAATTTTTCCAGGCATGCGATAGATGCCAAAGAATGGGTCACCCTGGCCAATCTGATGAGACGCCCCTACATTAGCAGTTAGTCATCGAACCTTTTAAACACTAGGCATTAGATTTCATTGGCCCAATAAACCCATCATCTAATCAAAAGACATATATACTGGTTGCAACGGAATATGTGACTAAATGGGTGGAAGTAGAAGCATTACCAAGGGCAACAGAAGACACAATAATCTACTTTCTTTTCCAAATTTTCATGCAGTATGGCTTGCCCAGAGAAATAATTACGGATGGAGGGCCACAATTTGTAGGCCATAAGATTGCTGCTACATTAAAAAATCATCACTTTTTGCACAGAATCACATCTCCATACCACCTGCAGGAAAACGGCTAGGTAGAAAGTACCAACAAAGTAATCAAGACCATTCTAACAGAGACAGTTGCCTTGCATAGACGTGACTGGGTTACTTGATTGCCAGAAGCCCTATGGGCATATCGCACGACTTGGAGGAATACCACAGGATACTCCCCATATCATCTAGTGTTTGGCAAAGAACCTATCTTCCCCATAGAATTTGAAATTCAGACATTGAGGATAGCCCAAGAAGTAGAGTTGGATTTGAATGAAGTATAGGTTAACAGGCTACATCAAATCAATGAATTGGATGAAATCTGGCTATCAGCTCTTCAACATACTGCATTGATTCAACAACAAAGAGAAAAATGGCATGACACCCTCATCAAGAAAAGATATTCCATGAAGGTGTCTGGGCACTTCGGTACGATTCTAGGTTCCAGGATTTCCCAGGCAAACTCCAGACTAGATGGTTAGGTCCCTACGAGATACAAGAGGTTCACGATAATGGCACCCTTACATTAGCCACCATTGATGGGTATGGCTACTCTTTTAAAGAAAATGGACATCGAGTATGCCTTTAACACAAACTGATTACAAGGGAATCCATTTGCCAATAGATACATGAAGATACTACGATACAAATTCTCGCTGAAGAGGGAAACTCTTCGACAACACTAGTCCACTGAAGAATTTATTTTTTGAAACCTGTACATAAAATTGCTTTTCTATTTTCTTTCTATTTGATTGGATTTGATTAGAACAGTAGAGATGATTGTTTATTAGTTTTTTTTTTCCTATTTTCCTATGCTGTTCCCTATAAGGAATAGCAGCTGTTCCCTACAATGAACAGTAGCTGTTCCCTACAGGGAACAACTGTTGTTCCCTATAGGGAACAACACCTTTCGTGTGTATTTTGCTTTTCTGTTCCCTGTAGGGAACAACACTCTTTGCGTGCATTTTTCTTTGTTGTTCCCTACAGGGAACAACACTTTTCGTGTGTTTTTTGCTTTGCTGTTCCCTATAGGGATCAACAATTTTTGTGTGTATTTCCCTTGTTGTTCCCTACAGGGAACAACTAATGTTCCCTACAGGGAACAACTAATGTTCCCTATAGGGAACAACTAATGTTCCCTATAGAGAACAATAATTTTCGTATGTATTCTCTTTGCTGTTACCTACAAGGAATAGCTGATGTTCCCTATAGGGAACAACACTTTTTTGCGTGTGTTTTTCTTTGTTGTTCCCTACAGGGAACAACTGCTATTCCCTATAGGGAACAACACTTTTGCGTGTATTTTTCCTTTGTTGTTCCCTGCAGGGAACAATTGCTATTCCTTATAAGGAATAACACCTTTTTTGCGTGTTTTTCTTTGCTGTTCCCTACAAGGAACAACTGCTGTTCCCTATAGGGAACAACACTTTTTGTGTGGGTTTCCTTTTGTTGTTCCCTTAAGGGAACAACACCTTGTGAGTATTTTTGAGAACACCCTTTCTCCTCCTTGCATGATCATCCCTAAACCATCCTAGTTCACTCTTTATGATCCTCTTTATGGCATAAAAGTACTATACGTATTTAAGGACAACAAGTATGGAGTCTACTGGAATAGCCAAATATCTTGAACATTATCATCTTTAAAGATATTGCTTTGTGATGATCGAAAAAGAAAGGACACAATTATCTATATCACTTCACTCTCCTCATTTCCACTATAAATCAAACTAATTGATTATCTATACCATGCTGGTTCTCCCCTGTCTCATATAACTCTCTCTATTTATTATCAATAAGATTATGGGTATATTTTTTTCTATTGATATGTTCAAATTTATTCCGCCATCCCTACTCTTGAGGAGTGCTGAGCTACTCTCTATATATAAAATGGGGAGTGCTTAAAATAATAATAATATATAATAATAATAATAATCTCTCTCTCTCTCTCTCTCTCTCTCTATATATATATATATATATATATATTCACTAACAATTTTATGATTTTTTTTCCATAGATGGAGGATAGGGGGTCTCATCACGAGCCAAACTACCATGATCATAAGGAAGGAGTGAAGTGGCATTCTCGCTATGGCCACCACACCAGGGATATGATCCAATGGATGCAATCAAGAAACAAAGTCCTTGGAATAGGAGGTCTCATCACGAGCAGACCTGACCACTTTCGCTACTTCCCAGTGAATGACAATGTGTTCATCTGGTTACCATGCTAGCACATTGATCTCTACTATGGATATCATAATGCACTTTCCCAATTATACATAGAGGACCATGGTTCCCAAGGGTTAGAAAGCAACTTTATCGAGGCTATAGATGCCTGCATGCAACAGAAGCTCTGCTAATGGTATTGAAGTTTTAATTTCTACATCAATAATTATTATAATGTCCTCTTCTTATGTTTCTATCTTTTCTACAGAGAGATTATGTCCCTAACTTACCTTGAACCTTTATGCATGAGTTAATATTTTAAAATCAATCACAACAATTTTAAGTGGAATAACAGTGGTAAAGTATTATTTCCTGCGTATGCTGTCCTTTTCTTTACCGCATCACCTCACGACATCTTATCACTTATTGATAATTCTTGTTACACGCCTTGTTTTCATCACTCCAATATCCTTTATGATCCTTTCATTAATATGCGTACCTTGCCACTTTCATTACCCAATCCATCACCCCTGTACTTCATTGCCAGTGCATTATCCTTTCATTCATTCGGTCGTAGGCGACCTATTATTTCGAGAGGGGGCGAGGACCTCCAATATACTTATGCACGCATTGTCATCTTTTCATTTGATTTTGTAGAACAATACGACATCCCATGATCATAGAGCATGTGGCATTATAACAGTCCTCGATAACGGTATTTATGTTTATAAAGTATCACTTGATAGAGCCATTACAACCATTTGTTGTTCCATCTCTCGGATCTGTTCATTGTTGTGATTTCCCCACTACATTAATTGTTTTCAGAATTCAAGCATCATGGGAGGAAGAACAGTACGCCGAGAACCTTTAACACTGGATGTCTCCGAGGAGGCCAGGGAAATTAGCTCGCGCAGGATGGACAACGTATTTTGCAAGATTTCAACCCCCCAATGAGGAAATCACCATTGAATTTTTACGACATCTACATAATGGACAATCTGTGGTAAGATTCAAACAAATCACTGTAACAGACACTGTGATAGTAGAAATATCTGGGTTGCCGGCAGAATGACCAGTATGGGCTGGCAAGTGATTAAAGCTACATGATGCTATGGAAGCTTTTAGGGACGAAGGATAGGAGCTAATCAAGAAGGGAAAAGACATTCGGTCATCTTCTATTGGAGAGCCATGGAGAGAATTGGCACGAATTGTCCAGAACTATATTGCCTGCAATGGGCCTAAAGATGTGGTAAGGCTGTGACAACTCAAACTTTTATAGTTTTAAAACAAAAATGCTTTGTTAATTTTCCTGCATTTTTGAATTCATTACTGCATGATATTTCCAAGAGGCTGAGACAGTCCCAACACATAGAAACAGTAGTTAGCTACCATTTCCTGATTAGGTTAATAGTTAACCATAACCTTGCCCAACAACAATCAACTTGGGATGATCTAATATTGGCCTTCGAAAGAGGTGAAGACCTGCCAGCACCTAACCCTGTCCCAAAAAGAAAGAGGACTACCCTTTCAGGAAGCATACCTCACAAGCGCAGACGATCCACAAGGTTGAAGTCAAAACAAGGAGCATCTGAAAATCCTCAAGGCAATGCTAGTCAACCCAAAGAATTATCCAGCCTAGTAAGTGAACAATACTTGCAAATAGAGTTAAACGGACAAGATAACCTTGAACCAGAACCTAAGGAAGGAATAGGGAATTCTGAAGATGAACAAAGAAACGAATTGGGACCTCCCCCAACACCAAATATGAGTTCCCAAGATAATCTGTTGCACGATTTCGAGACAGGGATGGCCTAGGTCCTGGCCAGCATGAATGTCTACATGCAGCCTGAAGGAATGCTCAATCTTAACTTAGGAGAAACCCAATCTCCTGGGAATTCTGGCTATACTAGAATTCTATCTCCCTCAAAAGATATAAGCCGCAAAGCAGAAACAAATAAAAGGCCATTTAGCGATTAGAGAACCAATTTAGTGACACGCTCACAGTGGAAAATAGCCATGAAGGCCCAAACATAGAAAACATAGGCCAAGAAGAAGAAGTAGAGACGTAGATTATTCAGGAATCTGATAATCAATATGGAGACACGGTCTTATTGGCACAAAGCCAGGGTGAACAACCAGACTCTTTACAGACAGAAGCTATTAACGAGACTATCAGCAGACCGATTACTCCTCTTAAAAGGTATAGAGCCAAATTTAATAAGCTAAGAAAAGAACACCAGAAGCTTCGCAAGATGGTCAAGAGGCCCCAAAGAAAAATAAAAGAAATCACAATGGGAAAGGTTCTGAACAATACCCCGGAGATAGTAAGTGTGGCTGTGCAAACAGAATTATATGAAGGTAGGGCTATAGGTACTCAAACTAAGCCCATACCTACTCAAACAGTCATCACCCAAGAGGAACAACATGTAGATTTAGTAGACGTAGCCACTCAAACGGAGGTTTGGACTTCCCGCAATAAAGAAATACAGACATAAAATATCCCTTCTCATAGCATAAGCACTCAGATGGGCATACAATCAAAAGACATCATGACACATCATGACCGCATTATACTGAATCTTCAGGAAGAATTGGCATGAGCTCGACTTGCGTTGGAACAACTTGAACAAGAAACCGTTTCCTGGTAGAAATATGAAGAGCTGTAGAAAAAGCTTCGGGAAATGAATGCAACAGAAAGTGAGACTTTCGACAGATGCAGAAAGGCGGAAGAAAAAATAGAGAAGATCAAGCTCAAACTAGGTAGAGTCATAGGTCAGACAAACACCATCTGCTCACTATATATAGATGTCATGGCATGTAGGTCTCCCGTCACCAATTATGCCTTGCTTTTGTTAGAACGGTATCTGTTGTTGAAAATTAAAGCCATGAGAGCTGGTAAACCAATTGAATTAAGGACAACTGAAGATTTTATAAATTGCTGCAAGCAACATGGTGTAAAGGTCCAAAGGATTCTTTATGAGTTTTACCTGCACAATTTTGTATTAGAGAACGAGGTGGAAAAGAACGCTAACCTTTTTGTAGAAGATGTTCAATTCCAGGCCTTTATTTTGTTTGCAGTTAACCAACTCAAATGGTTTAAAGCTTGTAATGCATTCCAAAGATAGGAACATGGATTAGATCTTTGGGTAAGAAGTGAACCTAAGTACCCTTTACAAATTTTTTCCAACCATAAGAGTCTGATGACACGAGAAGGGGTGATTAAAATTTTAGGGCCCATTCATACGGAGATTATATAGAAAGGAGTATTATATTTCCTCTCCATTCAAGAAAGATCTCTGGCTACATCTAAGCTCAGGTGGATGGTCTCCACTAGTAGTGTGTAAGATAGGGAACCATTTAATTACAAAAATTTTAAAGCAGTTGCGGCCCGTTTGGTCACCTATAACAACCTTATTTTGAGAGAAGGAACTTATTGGTTAGGATGTCGATTTCAGAGCCCCATTATTTGGTATCCCCCCGAAGGTTATCAGGCTATCTACGAATTGCCTGAAGGAAAGGGAGGGCCTGCCTTTGTGCTCCTGGCTCAACATCATGGTTTTGAGACCAATTTTTGATGCTCCCTCTCCAACCTACTCTTTAACTGCACTGCATAAGAACTACATACTTTTCATGAGGACATGAAATAGTGTAAGCAGGGGAGTATGTTGAGTTACGAAATGGGTATGTATTTACTCTTAATTTCATCACCTTTTTCCTCTTTTATTATCTCTTTCATATCTTAATACACTAACATATTGATGGATTATGATAAGAAACATATGAACTATTCTCAGTTAAGATTTAGCCATTGTAACTAACTTTAACTCCTCTTTATGAAAAAAAATGACGAAAGGAATAGTTGTTGTTCCCTAATGATGGAACATCATAAACCAACAAAGGAAGAATGGAATGCGCCAGTTGCGAACGGGTCGGAGGATGAATCATGAGGATCAACGCTAAATAAGAAGGGCGTCCGAAGATAACATTCAGTTGCGAATCCCTCAGGATCGGGAGATCCTGAGGGATCACATTTATCTTTTACCTCTTTCCGACTATAAAAACAAAAGATTATAGGAAGAAAGGGGACCGATCTCTGTTATTTCAATTTGTAATTTTAATTTACAGACTAGTGCAGTTGGAGAACACGACCGTATTGTAGTGCTACTTAAGTTCAATGCTTAATATATAATTGACGTCGCTGTTTATTCGTATTCTTTGAAGTAGCTCAATAGTGTTCGCTGGTGGCCAAGGGCCCAACCTCTGGTGGATTAAACTACTTTCTTGTGTTATATATTTCCGATTCTTGCAAGTTTGATTGGTTTGATAATTTTCCCATTTTCTGTGAGTTTATCCTCTTCACTATTTACCACTTTCTTGTATTGAATTAGTACAATTTATTTACATGTTTTACAACACTGTCACTTGATTTTATTTACACTTATTGTAGATTAGATTATTTAGATAGTGAATCATATTGATTTAATCAGTTGTAAGAGTTTGGTTATCACTATTGAACTCTCAGATTGACATCATTTCCATTTGGATTACTTCGTAGAGATTGAGTATGATTTAGATTGAATCAGCTAAGAAGAGATTGGTTATTGTTACTATGCTCTCAGCTAATGCTATTATTAAATGAATTGCTTGTGTGAGATTTGGTTACGATTTCAATAAAGGATTGAGTCTTGAAGCTTAGATGTCATATTTCCTTTAATAATTGCAATTTGGGTTTTGTAAATGCATTCGTTTACTCTTGTATCAAAGGCTTATACTTCATTTTAAGAAACATTACTCTCCGGATTCATAACATGCACATATTGCGTACACTCTTGGAATAAAAGGACTTGCCCACATTGATGATTAATGTGGGGTGATTAGGAGTTTTAAAAGACACCTTTTATCAACCAATAGTCGATGTAGAAATTTCCTGCAAATTCTCTACAAATCTAGCTGTGAGACCTATGTAGAAAATTTGACTGTAGATTAACCCAATAATGCAATATACCAAAGTAAAATACTATAATCTACTTCTACTATCAAAGTTGCAGAAGCTTAAAGATCGAGTTGAATCAGAGCTGAACACATATAACCATAAGAAGAAGAATCAATGCACATGAAACACAAAAAATACTCAGGGGAAAGCCTCAGCTAAAAACCCCACTATCTGTATTATCATACAAGGTGGAAATATCTTAGAATTACACAAAGCTTTAGCTCTCACAACTAACTAGCTCTCAGTAAAATCCTCCTGGATGCTCATAGGCAAACGAGGCTTCTCACAAACCTTCTCATCTTCCCTCCAAGCCTCCTATTTCCTTGTGCAGTTTCTCTTGGGTGATCCTCCTATTACCAAGTGTAACACTGATCTCACACCCTGTAAAATTGCACAATCCTCCTGTGCATTAATAATTCTGCATGCATGAGTTTCCTTTATAAGAGAAAACATGCAATTGATAGTACACTATCATTGTCATTTAGCTCAATTGGGTTTTTCTTAGAATAGACATGCATGAGTTTTTGATGAGGGAATCTTCAGTTATTTGGAGTAGATTGGTTGAGTGCGTGCATGCATCAATTGACTGATAACTCACAATTAGTTCCTCAAATAGTTTGGAACTAATTTAATTGGACTTAACTCAGTAAACTGAGCTAACTAATTACAACTCAAATATAACTCAATCTTATCTCCTTAATTAAGGGATAATCTCCTTAATTTAAGGGATAATTGTTGCATGAATTCAGAAAGGCTTCTAGCTTGATTTTCTCAAACTAATTAATCCATAATGAATTAATTAATTAATTCCAAGCAGATGGTGAGACTAAATTAGAATTTTATTTCACAATTTTAATTCAAGGAAAAATTAAAATTGGAATATTCTGGATTCTATTTTTATCATTTCTTGTTGCTATTTTCAACACTCCCTCTCAACAAGAAAGGAATTCAACTTGATCTGGATCCTAAACCTTTGGAATGTCCTGCATGCAACACTTCTCTCTAGTGTTGTTGCTCTAGCGATCTACAGAAACAAAAAAAAAACATCCAACCTGAATCAGTATGATGCATCTATCATTAAAGTCTCTGACTGCTATTACCTCTGTCAACTGAAAACTTTGCGCTTCTGCTGACTCAACCTTTCTGCACTATTGTCAATCCTTCTCTGCGCTCTTCAGTATCTGCCTGCTCTAGCCTTTGTCACTTTGATCTCTGACTGCATCAATCCCACTGATTCCTCCTGCTACTATGTACTTTTGGCTCCTGTATCAAGGTACGATCCATGAGATAAAACCTCTCAATGGACCTTGCCCAATTTAAACTTTTTTGAGACTATCACTTCCAATCGCCCCACCTCACACCCAGAGGTATGGCTGTATGTGATCCCTCTGCTCAGTTCTCCAATTGTGGCTCCGCCATAATTGTCTGAGACTTCTTTTGGGGTTACATGTTGAGAGGTAATTTACTCTCCCTCCCAACCACCAAGTCTCTAACATTTTCCTTTCTCTCCAAGGCTTTGCATGCATCTTGAACCTCAAGAGCATATAGGTTCTAGACTCATGAACTGATCTATTTCACCTATCTCGTGGTGATGTGTCTAAGGAAAACATTTCCCTTACTAAATACAACATTGTAGCATTTGTCCTTCAACATCATGACCGATACCGGTTTCTTCTTCAGTCTAGGCACATACATCACATTTGTCAAGATGAGAAGAGCTCCATGCTCCCTCTTAAAAGCAACCATGCCCACTCCTGAAACACTATACTTTCCCTCGTCACCCATCTCTATCCACATCTTGAGGTCTTTCTCCTCCAAGGCACTGAATAAGCTTTTATTTTCGGTCATGTGGAATGAGGCTCCCCTGTCAATATACCAGACAAAACCCATCACTGATGACATCATGAGGGTAAAGTCCATTTCGTACTGAGAGGCTTATGCCTCACCTTCTGATCCTACCGAGGATCCCTTCTTGGACTTCTCCGATGGACAATTAGTCGCATAATGTCCCATCTTAATTTGAAGTACGATATGAATTCGATTTTCTCCTGCAACCTTGAACTTCAAACTTCGAATTCTCTTCTTCGTATACTGTTCAGTGCTCCCATAAACTCAGCTATGATACCATGTAGAAATTTCCTGCAAATTCTCTACAAATCTTGCTGTGAAACCTATGTAGAAAATTTGACTCTAGATTAACCCAATAATGCAATATACCAAAGAAAAATACTATATTCTACTTCTACTATCAAACTTGTGGAAGCTTAAAGATCGAGTTGAATCAAAGCTGAACACATATAACCATAAGAAGAAGAATCAATGCACATGAAACAAAAAAAATACTTAGGGGAAAGCCTTAGCTAAAAACCCCACTATCTATATTATCATACAAGGTGGAAATATCTCAGAATTACACAAAGCCTTAGCTCTCACAGCTAACCAACTCTCAGTAAAATCCTCCTGGATGCTCATAGGCAAACAAGGCTTCTCACAAACCTTCTCCTTTGCCCTCTAAGCCTCCTATTTCCTTACACAGTTTCTCTTGGGTGATCCTCTTGTTACCAAGTGTAACACTTATCTCTCACACTGATCTCACACCCTGTAAAATTGTGCAACCCTCCTGTGCATTAATCCTTCTGCATGCATGAGTTTCCTTTATAGGAAAAATATGCAACTGATAGTACACTACCCTTGACATTTAGCTCAACTGGGTCTTTCTTAGAATATACATGCATGAGTTTCTGATGAGGGAATCTTCACTTATTAGGAGTACACTGGTTGAGTGCATGCATGCATCAACTGACTGATAACTCACAATTAGTTCCTCAAACAATTTGGAACTAATTTAACTAGACTTAACTCACTAACTGAGCAAACTAATTACAACTCAAATATAACTCAATCTTATCTCTATAATTAAGGGATAATCTCCTTAATTTAAGGGATAATTGTTGCATGACTTCAGAAAGACTTCTAACTTGAATTTGTCCAACTAATTAATCCATAATGAATTAATTAATTAATTCCAAGCAGTTGGTGAGACTAAATTCGTATTTTAATTCACAATTTTAATTCAAGGACAAATTAAAATTGGAATATTCAAGATTCTATTTTTATCATTTCTTGTTGTTATTTTCAACAGTCGGATCTTATGCAGGAGGAGATCGGGAAGAGCACACAAGATGGTTCTTCGTCCAAGGATGATGATGAAGAAAATTTGGCCTTAGCAAGTAAGGCAAGGAAAGGGAAGGGGAAGGCTTCCCATTCCAAATCCAATTCTTCTCATGGAGGGAAGAAGGGTGACAACTCTAAAGTAAGATGCTTTAATTGTCACGAGATGGGACATTATGCGACTAAATTCCCATCGAAGAAGTCCAAGAAGGGATCCTCCGAAGGATCAGAAGGTGAGGCATTAGCCTCTCAGTTCGAAATGGAGTTTACCCTCATCGCATGCATGGTGTCATCAATGATGGGTTGTGTCTGGTACCTTGACATTGGAGCCTCATTCCACATGACCGGTGATAAAAGTTTATTCAGTTCCTTGGAGGAGAAAGACCTCAAGATGCACATAAAGATGGGTGACGACGAGAGGTATAGTGTTTCAGGAGTGGGCACGGTTTCTTTTCAGAGGGAGCATGGAGCTCCCATCACCTTGACAGATGTGAAGTATGTGCCTGGACTGAAGAAGAACTTGGTATTTGTTGCGATGTTGGAGGACAAAGGCTACGATGTTGTCTTCAGTAAAGGAAAGGCGTTCCTAAGACACATAGCCATGGGTCAGACCAAAAGGATAGGGATTCGGGTGAAGAATCTCTATAAACTAGAGGTAGATGATTGTGCAGCATTGGGTACAAAAGAAGAATTGGTGCAAAGCCAAGACATTGGCGAGTTGTGGCAGAGTCGGTTGGGCCATTTTCATCATGGGGCTTTGAAGATAATGCAATAGATATCTACAACACTTCCCAAAGGTAAACTTGAGCAAGTTGACACATGAAAAGGTTGTACCTTAAGAAAGTACACCAAGTCTTCCTTTCATGATCAAGATAGTCGAGCGAATGCTATCTTAGAGCGAGTTCATACTGATGTGTGTGGACCATTCTTGATGACATCCATGATGAAGTAAAGGTATTATGTGATTTTCATTGATGACTATTCTCGTAAATGCTAGATTTATTTCATGCAAAAGAAGGACCAAACTTTCACAAAATTTTGTGAGTTCAAAGCTTTGGCCGAGAAAGAGTCATGGAAGAAGATCAAGGCCTTGAGAAGTGACAACGATGGAGAATATGTATCTCAAGAGTTTAAGAACTTATGTGCAGCGGAAGGAATTAAATGAGAGTTGATGGCACCTCATAACCCACAGTAGAATGGGGTGTCCGAGAGGAAGAACAAAACTATTGTAGGGGTAGCACGGGCAATGCTGCATGACCAAGGCCTACCACTTCACTTGTGGGATGAGGCATGAAACATAATGATCTATTTGCAGAATAGAAGCCCACATCACAAACTTGGGATGAAGACACTAGAGGGAGCTTTTTCCAGTAAGAGTCCAGATGTGGGTCATTTCAGGATCTGTGGCTCATCAATATACTACCATGTGATAAAGGATGCACAAAAGAAGCTTGAGCCGACAACAGAGTTAGGGATACTTGTGGGGTACACTGATACACCTCACAACTATCGGTTTTACTTTCCTACCAGTCGGAGGACAGTGGTTCGCAAAGATCTGAAGTTTGATGAGCAGAAGGCCATGCAAGTTTCCCTTGAGAGGGAGCTCCAACTACAGGCTGTGGAGGAACTGTTGGTTCCTAAGGAGGAGGAGCCTTAGACTGATGTGGAGTAGCCGCATGCATAGGTTCTAGGAGTGGAGACATCCACTGAGGTAGAGTCTTCCAGAGATGGATGGAAGCACACAAGAGAAGCTGAAAAATTGTTAGAGGATGTGAGAGAGAATGTGGGAGCACCATCTTCTCAACGTAGACAGAGGAGGTCACCTGAGAGGTACACTGGATACATGGCCCTTGCTGGGGAATGTGTTGAGACTGAGCCATCTTGCTTTGAGGAAGTAGTGCAACAACCAATTTGGGTTGATGCTATGGTGGAGGAGTATGAATCCATAGTTTGTAATAGTGTTTGGGACGTGGTTTCGAGACCGGAGAACAAGTTAGTTGTGAGTTCCCGTTGGCTTTACAAGGTAAAGCAAGATATTGATGTAGCGAGGAGGATCATGTTGTTGTAGTATATTTCGACAGAGGAGCAAGATGCTGACATTTTGACAAAGGCATTGTCAAAGTGTAAATTCGAGTTCCATAGAGATAGGATCGGGGTGGCAGAAAATTCATTTCTTGTTGAGAGGGAGTGTTGAAATGTGGCAACAAGAATATTCCAATTTAATTTGTCCTTGAATTAAATTGTGAATTAAAATTGAATTTAGTCTTAACAAGTATTGGAAATAAATAATTAATTCATTTTGAATTAATTAGTTAGAGAAATTCAAGTTAGAAGTCTTTCTGAAATCATGCAAGAGTTATCCCTTAAATTAAGGAGATAAGATTGAGCTATATTTGAGTTGTAATTAGTTAACTCTGTTTACTAAGTTAAGTCTAGTTAAATTAGTTTCAAATTGCTTGAGGAACTATTGGTGAGTTAACAGTCAGTTGATGCATGCATGCAGTCAACTAGTGGACTCCAGTTAACTGAAGATTCTCTCATTAGAAACTCATGCATGTCTACTATGAGAAAGACCCAGTTGAGATTAAAGTCAAGGACAATGTACTATTAATTGAATATGTTTTCTTATAAAGGAAACTCATGCATGTAGTCAAGGGAAGGTTCCTTGAGGACTGCGTAGTTTTATAGGGTGTGAGATCAATGTGAGTGATTAGCGTTACACTTGGTAGCAGTAGGATCACCCCGGAGAAACAATGCAAGGAAATAGGAGGCTTGGAGGGCAGAGGAGAAGGTTTGTGAGAAGCCTTGTTTGCCTGTGAGCATCCAGAAGGATTGTACTGAGAGCTGGATAGCTATGGGAGATAAGGCTTTATGTAATTCTGATGTATTTCCACCTTGTATGATAATACAGATAGTGGGGTTTTTAGCTGAGGCTTTCCCCAAAGTATTTTCATGTGTATTGTGCATTGATTCTTCTTCTTCTGGTTATATTGTCCATCTC
>APFE030998431.1:1479-25570 GCA_000404065.3 Pinus taeda | reverse complement strand
TGAAAAGGGCGACACGATCTCTACATATCTGAACAAGATCACCACCTGTAGGGATGAGCTTGGAAGTGTAGGGATCATGACAACCGATGATGACATGGTGAGTCTTGCTATCCTTGGTCTTTATAAGAGTTGAGATAGCTACCAAGACTCGATAAATGGAAGAGAGAAATTGCCAGATCGAGAATGACTTCGGTCAGATCTGATGTAGGAGGAGATAAGAAGAAGCACCAAAGATGGTTCTTCATCAAAGCAAGATGATGAAGAAAATCTAGCCTTAGCGAGTAAGGTGAGGAAATGGAAAGGGAAGACATCCCATTCCAAATCCAGTTCTTCCCATGGTGGGAAGAATATTGACAAATCGAAAGTGATATGCTTTCATTGTCATGAGGTGGGCCATTATGCTACGAATTGTCCATAGAAGAAATCCAAGAAAGGATCCTCGAAGGGATCAGATGGTGAGGCACTGGCCTCATAGTTTGAATTGGATTTCACCCTCATCGCATGTATGGTTTCATCGATGGTGGGTTGTGTTTGGTACCTGGATAGTGGAGCTTCATTCCACATGATCGGTAATAAGAATCTTTTCAGTACCTTGGAGGAGAAGGACCTCTAGATGCGGATCGAGATGGGTGATGATGGAAAGTACAGTGTTTTAGGTGAAGGTACGACTATGTTTCAGAGGGAGAATGGAGCTCCTCTCACCCTGACTGATGTAAAGTATGTGCTGGGTCTAGAGAAGAATCTTGTGTCCATCGCTATGTTGGAAGACAAAGGCTATGATGTAGTCTTTAGTAAAGGAAAGGCATTCCTGAGGCATATCGGCACTGGAATGACCAAGAGGATTGGGATTCGAGTTAAGAATCTCTACAAGCTAGAGGTAGGTGACTGTGCTACAATGAGTTCCAAAGCAGAGTTGGTGTAGAGCCAAGATGTTGGCGAGCTATGGCATAGAAGACTAGGCCACTTGCACCATGGGGCCTTGAAGATCATGTAGCAGATTTCTACCGGACTTCCCAAGGGAAAACTGGAGCAAATGAATACATGCAAAGGTTGTACCTTGGGTAAGTATTGGAAATATTCCTTTCAAGATTAAGACAGTAGAGCTGGAGAAATCTTGGAGTGAGTTCATACATATGTGTGTGGACCATTCTCTACATCCTCCACCGCTAAACAAAGGTACTATGTTATTTTTATTGATGATTTTTCTCGTAGATGTTGGATATACTTTATGCAGAAGAAGGATCAAACCTTCTCAAGGTTTTGTGAGTTCAAAGCTTTAGTAGAGAGAGAATATGGAAAGAAAATAAGGGCCTTGCAAAGTGACAATGGTGGAGAGTATGTCTCCCAACAGTTTAAGGACTTCTGTGCAGCAGAAGGAATTAAATGGGAGTTGATGGCACCCCATAACCCAAAGCAGAATGGGGTGGCTGAAAGGAAGAATAGATCGATTGTGGGAGTAGCTCAAGTGATGTTGCATGACCAAAGCCTACCACTTCATTTGTGAGTTGAGGCATGCAATACGATAGTATACTTGCAAAACGAAAGCCCGCATCGTATACTGGGAATGAAGACACCAGTAGAAGCCTTTTCTGGGAAGAAACCAGATGGGAATCACTTCAGGATCTTTGGATCATTGGTTTATTGCAATGTGACCAAAGATGCTCGAAAGAAGCTAAATCCAACAACTGAGTTGGGGATACTTGTGGGGTACACTGATACACCCCAGAACTATCGGGTGTTCTTGCCTACCATTCAGAGGACAGTGGTATGTAGAGATCTGAAGTTCGATGAGAAAAAATCCATGCGAGTATCACTTGAGAGGGAGTTCAAGTTGCATGTAGAGGAGGAACTTTTAGTTCATAAGGAGGAGGAGCCTTAGACTGATGCGGAGTAGCCGCATGTAGAGGATCTGGGAGTGGAGACATCCACTCATGCTGAGTCTTCTAGAGATGGGTGGAAATGCTCAAGGGAAGCTGATAGGTTGATGCTAGATGTGAAAGAGAATGTGGGACAACCATATTCTCAACGCAAATAGAGGAGGTCACCCGAGTGGTACACTGGTTACATGGCCTTGGTTGGGGAGTGTGTAGAGGCCGAGCCTTCTTCATTTGAGGAAGCAGTACAAAAACTAGTCTGGTTGATGCTATGGTGGAGGAGTATGACTCCATCATTCAGAACTATGTTTGGGATGTTGTCCCAAGACCGGAGGACAAGTCAGCAGTGAGTTCTTGATGGCTTTACAAGGTAAATCAAGCAGCTGATGGCGGCGTTGAGAAACATAAGGCAAGGTTTGTTTCCCGTAGTTTCTCATAGGTCGAGGGGATTGACTATGATGAAAATTTTTCTCCTATAGTAAGGTACGCATCTATTAGATCGATGTTGGCACTATCAGCTCAGATGGGTTGGAAGATCCATCAGATGGATGTGAAGACTATGTTCCTCAATGGGAAGATTGAGGAAGAGGTGTACATTGAGCAGCCAGAAGGTTTTGAGATCTTTGATCATGAGTCACATGTGTGTCGACTCAAGAGGATTTGTACAGGTTGAAGCAAGCACCTCGTGCTTGGTACACCAGAATCAACAACTATTTCACCGGGTTGGGCTTCACAAAGAGTGAAGTGGATGTGAACCTTTACCACATCATGGTAGAAGGTAAGCCATTGATCATTGTTATTTATGTTGATGATATGATATTGACAGGTGATGATCAGTTGATCAAGTCTTGCAAGGAGGACCTTGCAAGAGAGTTCGAGATGAAAGACATGGGTCTTATGCACTACTTTCTAGGCATGGAAGTGTGGTAGAAGGATGGAGAAGTGCTTGTGTCTCAAGGCAAGTATGCCAATGAGATACTCAGGCAATTCCACATGGAGAAATGCAAGCCCATGCAGACTCCTCTAGTTGGTAACCGGAGGAAGGAGGATACTACTTCAGGTGAGGTAGTAGCTCCTACTGTTTATCGGAAACTTGTGGGTTCATTGATGTATCTAGTGAAAACATGACCAGATATGTGATTTGCGGTGAACTAGATGAGTCAAGCTATGGTTCGACCTACCAAGCTATTTTGGAAGGCAACGAAGCATGTGTTGAGATACCTCAGAGGCACATCTCAGTATGGATTGTGGTACAGATGGACAGAGGGAGTGAAGCTTCAAGGCTTCATAGATGCAGATTGGGTAGGGAGTCCATCAGACCGGAAGAGTACTTTAGGAGGAATCTTCAACCTTGGTTCAGCTGCAGTTTCTTGGTACAACAGGAAACAGAGGTCAATTTCACTTAGCTCAGCAAAGGCTGAATACATGGCTGCCAGTTAGGCAACATGTGAGGCCATTTGGATGCAGAAGGTTCTAGTTGGATTGTTTGGTCAGAGGAAGGATCCAACTGTGATCTATTGCGATAATCAGACTTGCATCAAACTCTTTGAGAATCTAGTATTTCATGACAGGTCTAAGCACATAGATATCTGGTATCATCATCTTTGAGACTGTGTGGTGAATAGGATCATGTTGTTGTTGTATGTTTCGACTGAGGAACGAGATGCAAATATTTTGACTAAGGCATTTTCCCCTTTGATTGAGGAAGTTATGCCTTGATTAAGGAGATTAAGATGATTTGTACTTTGAGTTGTAATTAGTTAGCTCAGTTAACTGAGTTAAGTCTAGTTAGATTAGTTCCAACAGTTTGTGGAACTGATTGTGAGTTTAGTTAGTTAATGCATGCATGCATGTAACTACTGCACTTCATATAACTGAATATTCTCTCATAAATAACTCATGCATGTCAGTTCAGTTAGAGACACAGTTGAGATCAGATGATGGGACAATGTACTATCAGTTGCAAGAATATTCCATTGAGGATATCTCTTGCATGCAGAATAAATTCATTCCTTGGAGATTGCGCAGTTACTTCTGAGTTTGGTGAGTTGTCTGAGAGGTCAATTCACATAGGTGGCAGCCAGAGGACCCAGGAGAAATTTCACAAGGAAATAGGAGGCTTGGAGGACTAAGGGAAGGCATATGTTGTGTCTATTCAGTTTATGAGCAATATTGAGGGATTGTACTGAGAGCTGGATAGCTTGTGAGCTAAAGCTTTGTGTAATTCATACATATTTCCACTTGCATGACAATACAGATATCGAGGTTTTTAGCTGAGGCTTTCCCTAGAGTATTCTTCGGTGTTCATGTGTGATTTATTTCTCATTTTATGTTATATGTGTTCTATTTGATCTTGCTCAAAATCAATTAAGTTTCCACAAGTTTGTTTGTAGAAGTAGATCAAGTATTTTGCTCTAATATATTGCATTATGAGGTGATCTACAGTGGGAAATTCTACATTAAGAACTTAGTGTGAATTACTATGAAAATCATGAGAATTATTAGAAGAGTAATGGTAGGATTATCATATATTTAGAGCTTATGCAAAAAATATTCTATTTAATTTTGCTAGTGGTTCTTGTTTCTTGGTTCTTATTTGTTCATGCTACAAATTGCTTTCAATACGCAAGGAAGAAATAATGCAATTATGAATAAAATGATGTTATGGCATTCTAGAATCAATGAATTCTCCACATATTATCTTCTTTTCCCCACAATGTTTCTTGTATTAATTAATTTCCTAAAGTTTAATGGTTATAAATTTTTAAAAATAATTAATGAGTGTGGAGTTGCGGAGGAAGCACAATGGAATATTTCTCCTTAGCTTTGCACTCTGCGCAGAGAACTAGATCAATATTATAAAATAGTATTTTACATAGATTCAATCAACCTGCTATGGTACAAATTATCAGATATAAAAGAAATTAATTTAGACTTAATTCTACAATTACAAAAGTTTTGTTTCCTATAAATGTAAATCTATTCAATATCTACAAAGGATACCTTCTTGATAAATGTGAGCATTTGTTCAATGAATCTGTGTGTAATCAGGGCATTGTTCCATTGCTTAATAGAATTTACTATAACACATTCTGTAATTATTATAGATTGTTAACAAATCAAGAAAATCATATCAATTGATATTATAGACTGTCTTTTCAACATTTATATAGTGAATTGATACATAATTAGGACACCATTCAAGTGCTTAATAGCATTGAATGATCTTAAACAAATAAATAAGTTCTACATAGATTTGCAACCATTATCCATTAGCAGTCTGGAACAATGTGTGGAAAGGGTTATGTGCGACATAACCATTTTCCCCTTATTTACACACTTTTGTATACATTACCCCTCCACACACATCAACTTCCTACAACACAGATTAGGGGATATTAAAAACATAATTAAGGCTTACTCCTATGATTAACATATATCTTTTCAGATCTTAATGTTTAGTCAAGTTACACACATATGAAGGGATTTTTTGGAAACAATGTAACCGTGATGATTACTTCAAGAATATTTCCTTGGAATCCATGTGGGTATATTCTATCTTCTACATTGGTTTCTTAGATAGAATCACATTGAATATAATAAGACATTAACTATAATTTGTCCAAATTTCATGAATTATGGTCTTTGTTTTGGTTTCATGTAATCTAGTTACTATTTACTAATTTTTTTTTAATCTATATTTATGTCAATAATTAAATTTAAAATGATTATACAAATATAATAATTATGAATTAATTGTGTTTTTTTTTCATTGCAATTGTTTCTATAACTATTGAAATAAATGTAATTGGCAGAGCATGTAGATCTATCCTGCATATTCAATCTTGGAAGGAGAAAAATGATCAAACAAGTTCAGTTCTGTTTTTGCAAACATTCGTTAAATTAGAGAAATATTTTTAAACTAGGGAAACATCTGTTTATTTACGAAAATATGGGAAAATAAGTTTTTACACCCATAGTAGGACAACAACTATTAAAAACTTAATTTATTCTTAATCCTATGACTAACTGATATTTTTTTAGATCTTAGGGACAAATACTATCGAAATCATAGGCATCCATAGTAGATTAATGGAAAAATCATTATAAATTTAGAGCTTATGCAAATAAAAGCCTAATGAATTTTGCTAGTGATTCTTGTTTATTTGTGCTACAGAGTAGTCACATTGTTACCTTGCTTACAATAAGAATAAATTGTAACAGGTTCCTCTCTTCTAAAGGTTTTATAGGTAAGAATGAATGAGCGAACACATGCCAATGAAATATGGAACCTTATTTAGAATACAAAAGTGAAATGAAAGACAAATTTAAGTATTCTTGTTTCAATGTTGCAGAAAGTAGCATGGCACAATATACATGACTGAGTAAAACCATAACATTTATGACATCAGAGGCCAAAGTTTAGTACACAAGAAGGAATATATCCTCAAGTTCAATTGACATCTCTAAGAAACTCATGGCTTATAGATGTAGTCTTTATGGAAAGAAAATTTATATTACTATTTTTCTTATCTGCTCAGTTATCGTCTTGTTGTGAAAAAGGGAAATGAAAACACTGAGAGACTTATGTAATGCAATACAAATAGAGGAAAATGATTGTGATTGTAGTTTATTCAATAATCAAAGATAGTAGACATTAAAGGTAAGAAGCTAGAGAATGGGGTGACAATATCTCTAGGATATCTTAGAAAAAATACGTATGTGTGAATGAATTAATCTAATATTTTTATTTACTTAGGTTTTGTACATATAAAAAGAGGTTTCTGAAGCAATGTAACCATGATGATCGCTTCAAGAACACTTCCATAGAATCCATGTGGGTATATTTCTATCTGCTACATCTGTTACTTAGATAGGATCACATTGAATGTAACAAAGAATCAACTGTACTTTGTCCAAATTTCATGAATTACAACCTTTGATATGATTTCATGAAATCTAGTTAGTGTCTACTAATTTTTCTATCTATATTTATATCAATATTGAAATTTGCAATGATTATAGAAATGTAATAATTATGAATTAATTGTACTTTTTATGTTGCATTTGCGTCGATAACTATTGAAAGAAATACAACTCGATATGCATGTATATTTATCTTACATATTCAATGTTAAATTATGGATGTATTTTAAAATTACACGAATATTTTTGGTCTATGTATTTTTAAACCCAGAGTAGGGAAATGGCTATATCAATGGAAATATACATTGATGTAAGGTATAACTAACATATTAAAAAGAGGTATATAGATACATGTTACCCGTGGGAATTAAAAATTATTTATTTGGAAAGTATGATAATATTCTATTGTGTGGTTCACTCGAGGGCACATTGAGAACTTTGTAGCATTCTTGTTTCGAATTCCTCGCTTGATAGCGAGATAAGGTGGAATGCTTCTATGTTTCGGTTTCATTTTATCATTATTATTGTATTTCATTTTTTTGTTAGAAAATAATTAACAGAGCAATGAAACAAATACAATATTGCAGAAACAAAAACACATAAATGTATAGAACAAGAGAGACATAGATATATGTGGTTCACCCAATTTGGGCTACATTCACGGGGAAAAAACCAGCCCTTCCTTTTATATTATTTAGCAAAATGAAGACATATAACAGATAGTAAATCCGCTGTAATTTCCTCTTCACTCACACATTTTCCTCTCTCTTTCTCACTCAGATTAATAATACATAGCCACAATACAATTATCTCGTATAAACCAAGGGTTACCTTATAGGAAAAAACCCTAAATTAACATAACTTCTATCATCATATCATCTTCCTAATAAATGAACCAAATTGAATATGAAATTATAATATTTTAGAAGCCATTTTTTTTTATCTATTTTTAGCTTCAGGGGTGTTGCCTCCATACCCCCTAGCCAGGAGGGATAGTCACCCTACACCCCCTGCGTGGAGTGTTGTACAATCTTCCTAGAGGATACACCAAGCTGAAACAAGAACTCTAAATCAAGAAGATAATTAGGCTCCACACCCAATAATCTCCCACATCGAGACTAATTATAACAACTCCACCGCTGCTTCACTTCCTGGGCAATTCTTCCACTTTGGACCTGGTTGTTTCTCATCTTCATCATCATACTTGAAGAACAATTGAAATTGAGGAGACACTCAGTTTCTCCCTGGTTACAACCTTTGTTAACATATCTACAAGATTCCAGCTAGTGTGTATCTTTTCCAGCTTCAATTGTCCATCTTCCAAAACTAACCGTATGAAATGGTAACTAAGCTATATACATTTAGTATTAGAATGAAATGTTGAGTTCTTTGGAAGATGAATGACACTTTGATTGTCACTGTATAACATGTCAATCTCCCACTTTTTTCCCAATTCATTCATAAACCTTTGTAACAAAATCATTTCTTTACTAACCTCTGTAGCAAAAACATACTCTTCTTACATTGTTGAAAGTGCAAAAACGTTTTGCAATTTTGAAACCCAACTAACAATCACTCCACCTATAGTAATGACATACACTATGATGCTCCTTCTATTATCTTTGTCACCTACCATATTTGAATCAACATTTCCCCACAGAGAACCACTAAAGCATAATGCTTGATTTGTGGTACCTCTCAAATACCTGAGAATCCACTTCACTACCATCCAATGCTCTTTTCAAATATTTTTCATGTATGTGCTTAGATCTCCCACATGTGCAATAACATTCGTTGTGTAGACCATTGCGTACATTAAGCTTCCAATTGCTAATGCATGTGGAAATTTACACATATAATATATCGCTCACTGAGTCTTGAGACACATCTCCTTACTTAGTTTGAAATGTTTAGCAAAAGGTGTACTAACTAATCTTTCATTTTTCATATTAAAACTTTCCAACACCTTTTCTATGTACTCACACTGAGACAATGTTAATTTGCAATTTTTCCGATATCTACGTATTCTCATACCAATGATTTGTTTTGCAGCAGCCAAATCCTTCATTGAAAATGAATTTTCTGATTTTCCTTTGAGCACATTTATTTTTGGCATGTTAGACCCTGCAACGAACATGTCATCTACATACAATAGAAATATAATATATTTTTCATTCATTTTTTTTAGATAAACGTAATGGTCAAAGTGACATATATTATAACCTTGTTCATACATAAACCTGTCAAATTTTAGATACCACTGTCTTAGAGCCTAATTTAAGCCATACAATATCTTCTTCAATTTGGACACTAAGTTATCCTTCCCTTTGACATCATGCCCTTGTGTTTGTTGCATATATATTTCTTCCTCCAAATCCCCATGGAGAAAGGTTATTTACATCTATTTACTCAAGATGAAAATGTTCTGCCACCACTAGACTTAAAATAGTTCCGATTGAAGCCATTTTAACAAAAATAGTTCTGATTGAAGTCATTTTAACAAGAGGATAACAAATTTCATCAATGTTTGTACCTTTCTTTTGTGCAAACCCCTTCACCACAAATATAGCCTTATACTTGTGTTTACATCCATCTTCTTCCTTCAACATGTAAACTAATTTATTCTACAATGTATTTTTACTTGCAAGGAAATTGACTATGTCCCAAGTCTGGTTATGCATCAAGGAGTCCATCTCTTCATCCATGGTTTGCTCCCACTTCTTCCTAGTTTCTATGTGCATTGCATCTTCATATATTTCTAGTTCACCAGAATCAGTCAACAATACATAATATAATGGAGGAGAGTATTGTTTAGGGGGTCCACTTATCTTGGTAGATCTTCTAACACCACTTTCAGGTATCTAAGTTGCCTGTTGTTGTTGTGGTTATTATTGTTGTTATGACTGCTGATCATTATGATTTTCAGGAACCTTTACTTTTTCTGTGATCTCATCAAGCACTATGTATTATTTGTTTTCCTTTTCCTACATATGATCCTCATACAAGATCTTTTCATTGAATATGACATCCTTTCTCCTAATTATTTTTTGATTTTCATAATCATACAAGCAATAACCAAAATAGTTAATATCATATCCAATAAAGCTAATTTGTTTGATTTTCCCTGAAGGTTTGTTCTATTTTCTTTGTTGGTGTGGACAAAGGCTTTTTAATTGAAAGTATTTAAAAATGAGTAGTTTATCTTTTTACCTTTCCATGCCTCCTCTGGAATACCACCATCCAAGGAACTTGAACACCCTCTATTTATTAGATAACAATATTATATACAACATTTGCCCAAATTGTAAGGGAAATCCTACATGTAATCTCATGCACCTTGCACACTCCATGATTGTCCTGTTCATCCTTTCTGACACACCATTTTCATGTGGTTTTCTTGGAATTGTATTCTCTCTGTTAATTCCATGATCTGAACAATAGTTATCAAAATTTTTGCTGCAATATTCACCTCCATTATCTACTATGAGACACATCAACTTCTTTCCTATCTCATTCTCAACCAAATATTTCCATTTCTTGAAAGTATCAAATACATCAGGTTTATTTCAAATACAATAAATCCATGTTTTCCAAGTTGCATCATCAATACAAGTAGCATAATAATGAGATCCACCGAGAGATGATACATGATCAGGTCCCCATACATATGTATGCACAAGTTATATTTTTTCACTCTTCTTTTCCTTCCCAAATTTGAGAAATATGGCTCTCTTTTATTTGCCATAAATGCAATTTTCACAAAAATCTAAATCAACATGCTTCAAACCTGGCAACAAATTTCTTGAGTGAAGAATCTACATCCCTTTCTCACTCATGTGCCCAAGCCTATGATTCCACAATCTCATATATGCTACTGTGGAGGTTAAAAAATTATCATAATTATAAATACCATTGCATAAATACAAGGTACCAACCTTTTCTCCTTTTCTTATTACCAGGACTCCTTTAGTGACCTTCCAGGTTTTGTCTGTGAATTTAGTTACATAGCCTTCACCAACTAACTGACATGTTCAAATTATATTTTTATTCCGTTCTAGAACATGCCTTACCTCCTTCAATATCCATTGGTTTCCATTTTATTTCTTTATAAAAACCTTACCCATTCCAATGATTTTATAGGGTTTATCATCACCTAAACGAACCTACCCAAAATCTACTTGAACATATTCATGAAAATGTCTCCTATCAGGTGTGGCATGGAATGAAGCCCCTAAATCTACCACCCAGGAATCGATAATATTCTGTAATGAAAGAATCAAATCATCTTGAAACACATCACATGTCACATTCACTTCATGATTGTTCTCTTTCCATCCATCTCCTTCTTTTCCCTTTCGATATTTGCAATATTTATTTAAGTGTCCTCTCTTCCCACATTTTCAACACACTATCTTTGATCTGCCTTTTCTTGACTTACTATGATTTCATGGGCTCCTTACTCTTTTCATTTTTCTTCCCCTAGTCTTTGTAGTCAAAGAATTACCTGATGTCTCACCATAGCTTTTCTGTCACATTTCCTTGCTAAGGATGGCACCAACAACATCAGAAAACTTTAAATTACTAGATCCAGAGACAGAGTTATTAATAGCCATAACTAAGCCATTCCAACTTTGTGGCAATGAGCACAAAAATAACAAAGCCCTAACTTCATCATCAAAATTTACCCCTACAAAACCTAACTGGCTGGTAACCATGTTAAATTCATTTAAATGATCAAAAATAGATCCACCTTCTGACATCTTCATATTAAATAGATGATTCATAAGAAATTCATTATTTGAGGTCGTTTTTCATATAGTTTGGCCAATGCCATCATTAAACATTATATAGTAGTTTTCTTCGAAATTTTAAATTCCGTTGACGTTGCTAGACACAATCACATTGTTCCTAATGCCATTCTATCAAGGATATCCCATTCTGCATCCATCATACTCACCGAATTCTTTGATTTTCTACTCAATGGTAGGTATATATATTTTTTATACAGATAATATTCCATCTTCATCTTCCACATCTCATAGTTTTGTCCGTTAAATTTCTGGACACTAAACCTACCATCTTCCATCGTTTCTCTAACTCAAACCAGGAACCCTTCTCTCCTGTGATTTTATCAACCAAATAGACCTTCGACTCTGATACTAGTTGTTAAAATATATTTAAAGGAGTAATGAAACACATAAAATATTGTGTAAACAAAAACAAAGAAACACAAAATAAGAGAGACAAAAATATACGTGGTTAACCCAATTTGGGTTATGTGCATGGAGAAACACTGAGTCCTTCCTTTTAAATTATCCATTATATACCCTGTGTGGAGGGGTGTATAGTCTTCTTGGGGTATATACTGGACTGAAACAAGATCTCTGAATCAGGAAGATAATTAGGCTCCACACCCAACATTTTTTAAATTGGGTCACTTGACTATTCTCTATGATTATTGAATGGTATAATTATTTGTGTATTTCTCTTTTTATTTATATTTTAAAGTTATGGCGTGACTAGGTAGTTCTAATACATAAGCTTTATGGTTGTATATCATCGTTCCAATTGGGTTATTCATGGTTTTGCAATTTTTTTTTTGCAGTGTGTGACTATTGATTTAAATAGTTTCTTTTGGTTCATTGAAATGCAAGACTAGGTGGGTTGTTGTTGTTCTTGACTGGTTTGGTTTTCTATTTGACATAAACATTTCGTTAGTTTAGCTCGCCCATAACATTATTGTATTCAAGATTTTTTTTCTTTCTCGTGAAATACAAGATGCCACGTCAGTGAGGTAGAGTAAGCTATGGAGTTATTGAATGAGGGGAGTTAGTGTATTGTCAGCTAGAGAGAATTGGTCATGGTGAAGATATAAATCCCAACTTTGTTAATGGAACTGATTTTAATGACCCTACATATGATCAACAAAAATTTCACAATCAGCTTGGATATGTCAAGATGATTATGGAAGAGATCAGAAGAGACAAACATAATGAATGACACATGATCATATCATTCACTCCAATGCACCTAGTGGGAGATGTAAGACAAATTAGTGAATTTGCAAAGGGGTCAGGGGTGTATACTGGAAAAACTAGATCACTTTGAAGGCAACTTGGCTCACATGGAGAAACATGTACATTGTATGTTTTATCCTCTGTCGTCACCTAGTTTAGGACCAAATAATCATGTTTCGTAACTACCCCTCATAGTTAATGGTTCTTAGTTAATGGCTACTACCTAATAATTCTGGCAAGAGTGAGGTTGGAAAATTTTTGTCAAGCCGCTCTCGACATTGTAATATTTTCGTATAAATGAAAATCTGAGATTCAAAAAATCTCATAACATTCTATATGTTGGTAAAAATTAATGCATATTACGAGTTACATACATGCAACTTAAATATAGAGCCGCAGTTCACCATAATTATATTGTTATCACCTAAAAAATCATCACCTATCCATTTTCCACTACGATGATCAAAATACACCATGTAGTATGGGTTTTACACATAAAAACCCACATTCATATTAGGAAATAAATTAGAGAAGCACTTTTCCTAAATTATTCCTATTTACCCACTTGAAAGTCACCCAGGAATTCATTGCATTAATTTCATGTTATTTTCATATTTACCCATTTTGTGAAAATAATTAAAAATATTTTCATCCATCCATAGGAATAATGAAATAAATCATTACTTATCTAGAATTCCTTAATCATTTCACTTCTCTCCCTTGAAATAATTATTAAATCACTCTTTATTATTTATGTTTAACCACTTTTTACCATATCACCTAGGAATAATTTAATAAACCAATATTTGTTTAGTATTCTGATCTGAACTTAAACAGGAAAGCAACAAATTACATATATAATCATGGATATAGAGATGTAGTAGAAAAAAACTTCATTTCATTAATAGAAAAATACTGAACTATGCTTACAAACAAAATTGAAATCATATAGCTTGTGCGATGGTATCTTATCTATGAGAAGAGATGTGACGACTACATGCCAACTGAACTATGTTAAAATGAGGCTCAAGGGCCTATTTATTATTGAAAAACATGACAAAACCCCGAACAACCAAAACCCTAACCCCAGGAGATGTAATGGAAATATGTTATGGGCCCCATTGTAGTTAGTTGGGTAGCCAACTTCTCGGGGTCGTAACTAGGTCATATTATCTCCATTTGGCACGTATGATACCTTTTTTGAAAAGTCTCTATGAGTATTACAGGTTTTGCTACAAGCCCCTGCCTATGGCTATGGGCTTGTAGTGGACCTCAAAACTGCTCCAGAAGTTCAAGACCTGAAAAACGTCTAAAAATAGTAAATGCTGAAATAAATAAGGAAACAGATGAAACTGACTAGGGGGTCTAGGTGGAATAGGCGGGTGGCCACCGATATCCACCTGGATCATTCCTCCCCCCTTAGGAAGCAATGGTCCCCATTGCATGCAGAGCCTCCATGAGGTGAGGAATTTTTGTTGAACTTGGTCCCTAGTGAACTAATTGTCCTGGTGAAGGAGTTGGTATGCTTTGACAACTTGATATAGATGTATCCTCTGTTGGAAAGTGTTCTTGATCTATGTGTCCATGATCTTATCAGTTGTGGCCCGTTCCATGCAATCTAGGTTGAGATTTGTTAGTGTGAGTTGTTTTGCGATGTCAGATGTTTCCAAAAATGGTGGAAAGTATGACTCAATGTGGTTTATAGTGAACACTAAGTGCGGATGAAGGAATGGTGGGATGCTGAGCTCAAAGGAATTTTCATCGACAGCCTTGGTGGTGGTTTATGGTCCATATTAGAGCAGGCGAAGCTTGTGGTGGGGTCAAATGAGACACTCCTTTTGCAAATGTAGCCAAACTTTGTCGCCCACCTGGAACTTGTGCGAAACTTGATGCTGATCATGGCACTGCTTGTACTTAGCATTTGATCTGTCCAATATATCATGCACCTACTGGAAGATGTGTTTAATGCACTCAATGAAGTTGTTAGCCCTTTCTTCTTTAGACTGGACATGAGCCAAATCTTCTTGAGTGGCTGTAAATGGTATGACCACATCAATGGGGCATAATGGCTGAAATCTCAGTCCTACCTGAAAGGGGCTATGGCCTGTTGAGCTGTGGAGAGCTATGTTGTAGCTATATTAGACATAAGGGAGAATTTCATCCCACATCCGTGGATGCTTCAAGTTGTACATGCACAGAATGTGTATAATCATCTTGTTGGCAACCTTTGTTTGGCCATCAGTTTGGGGATGGAAAGTCACATACTTAGTAATTTTTGTATCTAGCATCGACCAAAGACTGGACTAAAATGCACTCAGGAATCTTCTATCCTGATATGAGACAATGGATTGTGGGACCCCAAAGTGTACCCACACTCGCTCAAAGAAGAGCTTACCAGTGGCCTCTATTACGGTACTCTTCTTGCAGGCTACCATGATGGCCATCTTAGATAATCTATTGATGACCACGAAAACACAATCATTTCTGTGCTTATTAGAAGGAAGGCTCAACATGTAATACATGGAGACATATTCGCAAGGTTGTCTAGGAGTAGGTAGAGTTGTATACAAACCTTTCTTCTTGATGGTTGGTTTGGCAATGGTGTAGGCGGTGCATGACTAATGTACTTCCCAACATCCTAATGAAGTTTCGGCCAATAAAAATACTTTTGCAATACCGCCACTGTTTTTTGTACTCTGAAATGTCTGGCGACCCTAATATGGTGTGCCTCGAAAATAATCTTGGCACATTCGCTTGAAGGAACACAGATGTATCCTAGGTGGCATAACAGTGCATCCTGAAGGTGAAAATTTGGAAATTGCTTCCATTCCAGGAGTGTTTGGTATGTGCTTTTGAATTCTGGATTTCTCTTGTAAAGATACGCCCACCCTGAAGTCTCATGCCCATAAGAGTCGATCACAGTGATCAACGCCATGACTAGTGGTCGATTGAGGCAATCAATGACTTTATCGGTGCTGTCCTTCTTATACTTAATGTTCAAATGGAACTGTTGTAGGCAGGTGGACCATTTATGATGGCGATCATTTTGTAACTTTCCCTGTGTCTGTATGAACTACATGGGTCGATGGTCTGCGTGGATGAATGTTTCCTTCCCTAAAATGTAATGCTTCCATTGAAGAAAAGTCTGCAAAATGGAATACATTTCTTTGTTGTAAGTGGGATACTTTCAGACTATGTCTGAAAGTGTCTCACTATGGTAAGCCACTGGATGCCCATGCTGAGTAAGAACCACACCAATAACATAGTCGCAAGCGTGTTTCTCAATCTCAAATGGTTGTTGTAGGTCTGGTAATGTGAGAACTAGTGCAGAGCAGAGGCAATGATTCAAATCAAAAAACACCTATTGTTGGGTTTCAAACCAAAAAAAAAAAAAAAATATTTTTCTCCTCCCTTGGTGACTTGTCTTAAAGGCCAAGTGATATGAGAGAACCCTAACAGGAACCTCCGGTAGAAATTGGCAAGACCCAAAAATATGCAGAGGTCTGTTAGAGTGGTTGGGGTTGGATAATCCTAAATGAATTGTATCTTGGATCAATGATGTACCCTAGACATTGAACCTGGGTCAGGCCAAAAGTGCATTTCTCCAAGTTAGCACACAACTTGTGTTATCACAAGGTTTGAAGGAGTTGTCAAATATGGTGGAGGTGCTCTTCCCAACTCTAGCTGAAGATCAAGATGTCATCTAAATATACCACCATTAATGCATTGGTGAAGGGTCATAAGATGTCATCCATCAATATCATGAAGTCTACAGGGGAATTTGTCAATCCAAACAACATGACCAACCATTCAAAAAGGACCTCCTTAGATTTGAAGGTAGTCTCCCACACATCAGAAGGTTCGGTATGCACCTCGTGATAACCTGACTTCAAGTCAATATTGCTAAAATATTTGCTTCCCTTGAGCTAGTCTAGAAGGTCACAAATTCACGGGATTGGGTACCTATTCTGGACAATTATCTTGTTTAATGCCCTATAGTCAATACAGAGTCTCCAGGTCCCATCCTTCTTCTATACCAATACAATTGGGCTTCCATAGGGTGATGAACTTGGCCTGATGTGCCCTTTCCGCAATAGTTCTTGAATATGCCTCTTGATCTCATCGTTCTCTAGAACAGAGTGTCAATTGATCAGTTTGTTGGGAAACGACGTGCCTGGGGTTAGATTGATGGAGTGCTTGACATGGAAGTGCAGAGGTACCCCTGTACTCCTTTTCCACATTTTAAGGGATTTAACTGAGATGGTAGTCTACTATTTTATAATTGTGTCCCACTGTTTTTTAGCAGAGCATACCTTTTGTTCCAACCTTTTTGAGACATTGAAGATTCAATTGAGCCCCTGTTTGGCCTTTGTTTCACCAGTCCTAAAAGTATGATTTAGGTTCCTTTTCATTATTTAGTGGTTTGATGCTTTTTTTAGTCTATAATTTAGTGTTTTTTGGGTGATCTTTATGTGTAAAGTAGGCCTTTTTTATTATAGATCCAAGTGCCTTCGACCCTTAATCTTGTGATATCCATTTCGATTGCCTCTTTTTCCTTTTTTGTTTTTGTTTTTATTACGCCTCCTTGGGTGGGAAGCATAGTGTGTTTGTTTACTTTTCTGTTCATTTCATTTTAGTTTTCATTTCTATAGTTTACTTTTGAGTAGAATAGTTTATGTTACATGCTAAACTAGTGACATATCACACATTTGCACGCACATTACACACTCAAAGCAAACTAGCACTTAGTTAGAACCTCCAATCCAAGAATTTTAAAACCAACCACATAATCTCATCAAACATATATTTAAGCACACTTGGGCACCCAAGAAAAACAATCTTTTAGCTAGGGAAGGGTTGGTGGGGTAGGCATCCCAATATTTCCCACCAATCACTTACATTGAGAGATGGTGGTCGTCTAATTAGGGAGCTTAAAATCATCCACTATCCAATAGTTAAAATGGGTGGCAATTAGAAACTTGTTTAAGATGGTACAAGGAAAATACCTTCTAGTGGAGGTTATATCAGAGGTTTTGTGTTATAAAAGTGGAAAAAATTGTCAAAACAACATCCAATAAAACATTTGTTTGTTGGAACAAATGTTCTAGTAGAGCTTATAACGAAACTTCATCACAACTAAAAAAATTTGGGCAGCCAGATGTTTTAGCAGATGTTCTTTCTTCGATGCGCTTTATGGAAAAAGCATCCCCGATGCGCTACTTATAGAATGCACCGAGCTTCATACATAATTAAAAGCACCGAGGTGTTTAATAGAAAGAGCATTGAAACTTGAAATGTATACCACCCCGGTGCTTACAACAAAAAAATCCATGGTGTGTTCAACTCAAAAATCACTAGACATTGAAATTTATACCGCATCGTTGCTTATATAAAAAATGCCCCGGTCTTTCTATGATGAAGGAATGGCTCCAAGGGATGCTAAAAATAATTACAATTCTAGTTCTTTCTTTTAAATATGCAACACCAACACATCTTGTTTACATAAACATACTGATGCCTTTGTTATATAAAAGGTTCAATGTTGTTAATTTTAATAGTGCACCGGGAATGGAAATAATATTTTGTAGAACCGAGGGGTGTTATTTTTATGAAATCATTGGTGTGTTATGAGTTACAATGCACCAGGTCATTAATTAAAAATAATATTGGTGCTTGAAGATATGAAAGCCTCGGTTCTGCCATTTTCTAAAAAGGCACCGGTTACGCTAAATGATGACGTTATAGTGCTTTTATTTAAAGTAAAGCACTGGTGCGTTTTTATTTTATGGACACATCCGTGTTTTTATATGAGATTTTCTCTTTTTTGAAAACATCGACCTATGACAGTGCAATTATTGTAATTTTAAAATCCATTATTCATTGAGAAATTGACATATATATTATAACAATATTCATATAAATTAATATTTGATTAATGCATTTGTATATTACGTTTGGATTAATTTTTTATATTATCATATTTCTCATCTCTTCATTTTGATATTTAATCATCCATATATTTAATCAGTGGTGTAACATTTCACAACAACATTGAATAACATAACAAAGTAAATTAAAATGGATTTTATTATATTTCAATAAGAGGCTCTTTTTCATACAAACGAGATTGTTATTGGTAATCCTTTGTTTTTCAATTGCGACACTATGTCCATGATTGCATTCAACAAAATGCTATAATTTTTATTTATTTTTTATTTTTTATTTTTCTAATAATTATAAACTCAGAGAAGTAAAACAACATAGGCACTTACAAATTCCACAATTAATTTTTTTTATTTTACAACATATACTCACAACCATGATTTAACCCAATGTTAATCAATCCTTCCGATGGCTCTTCTTTGTCTGTTAGCACCTATTTGAAGACATTCAAGGATGGTTTCTATAAAAAAACTAAAAATATACAAAATGAAACATTGAGTTGTTATAAGGAAATATTAACAATTACTCACAAAATTTGAAATCAACCCTTTTCTTCCTTGTCGTCTTATTTTATGTGCTGAATGAGTTCCATCTTGTTTTTTTTTTGCAAGAAAATACCTGAAAATTAATATTTAATGCTAAATTATTATGTTTTATATATAAAGTCAATCATGAATACATACACTTGAAACACATTGTTGTTGAGATGGCTCTTCCTATGATGTAATTATGACCATTTCTTTGGCCATATCCTTATACACTTTTTTGGACATTCTTACTGGCATGTTTCATATATCAGTGCGTTGATCATTTGGGATTTTTATAATATCCCTGAACAAAAGTAATAAATTATTTTTATAATGATATATGAAAACTAAATACAACAAAATTGTTATTAATAAATTAATGGGTTGTAGTAATATATAGATATAGAAAATAATTTATACAATTAGAAATATTACATTTCAAATGATTTCTTTTTGTTGTTGTATGTTTTTCTATTGCATGTCTGACATGTCTCATTGACCATTGCCTTGGAAATGCTTCATGTAGTTTAGATGTAATTTCGTTCTTAGAATCATTGCATTGATTTTTTTTATTTACATCTATATGTTTGTTCCACTCGATCCCTCATAGTTATGTAAAAAAAATCCCCCCTTTCATTAAACTCCAACACCATGCCAAATGAACTAAGGACCAATTCCTTGTCATTTACATGTTCTATAAATTTTATTTTCTTAGAATGACATTGATCTTTTCCTTTGTTGTTTCACCCTATAAAAACTTAACCATATATGAATTAATAATTTGCTTGAAACATGTTATCTAATATTCTCGTGTATATTATTAGTGAAAAATTAGAAAAAAAAAACTCATATTGAATAGTACTTTTTCATTCACCTTATTCATTATTCTGCAATTTTTCTATCAAGATTTTACACTCTTCTGCACTTAGATTAGAAATAATCTTATTGACCATGTTCATTTTGTGGCTCTGCATAACACACACCAACTAATACATATTAGTTAAACTTACATATAGTTCAAACATATTGATTTTGTAAAGAATTTACAAAGAACTTGCGTTCTCTGATTTTTTTTATGTGTTGTCATTTTGTCAATCAATTTTTTTATTACTTGAGACCTTATGAGACATTTTTTTTATCAATATACAACCTCTTCAATTCAATACTGAAGCCATTAGATATATTTTACAAATAAATCAAATACCTTTTAGCCAAAAAAAACTCTGGTAACTCGTGCATTTGTCTGAATAAATGCACCGGTGTGTTTATAAGATTAAACACATTGTGCTTTTAATTGTTTAGCACCTTCATGGAAAATTAAATTTTAAAAGTAACTTTAAATTAGGATGGTGCGATTTATAAGGCTAAACACACAACACTTATTTAACGGTGCTATTAGGAATAGGCACGCCGATGCATTCTATTACACTCGGAGCAACGATGAATATACCAATGCATTGAAGTAGTCAGGTAGCCTTAGTGTACTATGTTACGTAGGGTGCACCGCGAAACATATAGCCATATTTTAAAAATTTGTGAGGGATGTGTTGTGGCCACCAACAACCCCCCTCCTTATGAAGTGTTATTGCTAATACTAAATAAGTGGGGACCCTCAGTAAAAAATTTTAAAAAATAAATTAGTGTTATATTTCATGTTAGATGAAACTTACAACATCATGGACTTAGGAAAATACCTTTGAAGAATCTAAAAAACCTAAGTTTCATAATGAAGAAAGTAAATTCACTTCTTAAGAGATATCACATCGCGCAAAGAATGATAGGGTACCTTCTAATGAGTTAAAATGATAAAAAAGCGAGATTGCAACGCGAAACTTCATTGCATCGCATACATTAAAGAAACACTCACATTGAAAAACTTTAAAATCGCCGATATGCGATATCGCATATCGTGCATCGCAAAAATCACATGAATTACACATAAGGATTATAACGATTAAGCGATCTGCGATACTGTGATACTGCGACCTTGCGATATAACAACACGATGAAATTATGATAATGCGATACAACGATCTTCGATATCGCAAAGCAAAATCGCAGGACCTCTCCATCGCAGTTGGTTTTGGCTCATTATTCAAGAAAATTTTTTCTAAGCCAAGAATTGGTCATGCATTTTAATGCAAATTAATGAGTTGTTGCCAATTGTTAATGAAATATGGTGTTGTGTATTTTGAAGAACTAGTTCATGTAAGGTGGCATGTTTTGCATATCTTCGATATTTAAAGTTTTCTTGTCATTATTCTTTTTATCATTACTTCCACCTCGAATGTAAACTGCAGGAACGAAGGACAAAGCGTTATACAAGGCAATATGCAGAAAATTATGAGGAGGAAAGGCAGCACTCCAATTTCCATTTCGGAAGGCACACCTAATCCACTTAAGGGAGAGCAAGAGCTGCAGAACTCTTCTGGGGCATCCATCACAGATTTCTCATATACAACCATGGTTGAATGGGTACTGAACGATGCCGATAATAGAAACAGATAGTTTAATGCTCAGAATCAGGAACTCACGAAATCATTATTTTTACAAATTTTGAGCTTTATACCCAATGAGAGAAAAAGGCGCAAGAAGCGAAAAACGCATCAGGGAAGCCCAGATCAAGAAACAGAGGCAGTTTCCGATGCACGATTAGTGCTTAGCGCTAATCACGCATTGCTGAGAAAACTTGCTCGGAAAGGAAGGCTCCTAATTACACAGTCACCTGCAAGCCCCGAAAATTGCAAGAAAGCAGTGATAGAAACAAACTGGAAACAAAAAACTAAAGGAAAAGCAGAAGCAATCCAAGGGTTAACAAAGTTGAAATGGGATTATTATCAAGTATACATGGTAATGCCACATAGTCATTGGATGACTCTCAAGTATATCATCAATTTTACTCAGAAGATAATGCCTACTCTTTCTGATTCTGTTTGCTTAACTCAACCAAAGACGAAAGACAGTCAACCGACTCCACTCAGGAAAATACTGAATTCTTGCGACATTAAGGAACAAATTTAGAAAATAGTTAGATATTATATTTAATTTTAGAAATAGTTTTTCTTAGAAAGAGGACGGTCATTTAAATCGAATCCTCAATTTCTGTAAATAAGTTATTTAGTTAGTAGTATTTAAACCCTTCTCATGCATTTAGACAAGGGTCCAGAAATTTATCAAAAGCTTGTCCTTAGAACATGCACTTTTGCACCCTCAGAGGAGGTTTTGGTGAATGAATGGAAAATGGTTTATTTGATATTTGCATTTGATATCTACTACTGACGTTGCACTTCTGTACTCTTAGTGGATGTTAAATCAAGGAGAGATAAATCAATTGTCGCTTGAAGCTCATGAGTAGGACTAGTTATAAATGGTACTTTTATCTCTTAACCATTTCTACTTATGCGTTAAAGTGATATTCAGTTTTCAGTTGTTTATATATTACAACATGGATGCTTGAGTTATCATTTGGCACTTTTATACGATGATAACTATTTGTTTATGCTTAGTGTATGAATAACTCATTTATGCGATAAGTTTTCACAACTGTTTCGTCTAACTTCTTATACGAAGTAGTTCATCTTTATTGAATTCTTTTCTTATAATAGCTAAATGATCTTTATTACCAGTTATTGTTTGAAATCTTTCTAGATCGCATAGAAGAAAGATCACACCCCGGTTTTGCATAAATTTTGATATTTTTTCTGTTTATTAGAATACAACAACATAACATTAGATTAGAATTAGGATAGAAGTATTCCATTTAGAAAAGAAATACCCATCTTTCTCACTCACACACTAAATTGGGAAACTGGTCCCATATCCCTAGTCAGACCCGCTATACCAAACGGATAAGGAGTTGCCAACCAAGGTCTGGACCAGGCGGGTATCCCCCTTGTTGTTGACCTGATTTTCGGGGCCTTCAACATATTTGGCACTAGAAGGAGGGCCTGAACTATGAATGACAAGTAAATCCAAATCAAAATACCATTTTTAGATTAAATCGTCCTCACCATCTCCCCCGACTTCTCCATTACACTTATATCCAGAGTTAGAAGTCGCCAAAGCATCAACTGCTACTACAAATCCTGACATTTCAGAACAATTTGTTATTAAACCTCCTGAAGTCGAATCTCTGATTCACAAACTTCAGCGATTTTCCATTTCCCCTCAAAGATCTGATAAATCTCAGGGTAGTGTGAGTTCGCAGTATAACCCTGCTCATCCCCTGACCAGATTAAAGAGTGAAAAGTTTGGTGTTCGGCCAACCGAATTACCTCTTCCCAAAAGGAAAAGAGCAAGGACGTCACCTAAAGGGTCCGATAGCGAGACTCTTTCATCAACATCATCCATCTCAAACTCTCCAATGCGAAGTCAACCATCCACTCCTCCACTCTAGACCATTATCAATCCACCCACTGGAATCCCTACAACTCCTCCTCAATCATCTGCGATCATAATAACCTCATCTTCCCAACCACAGGGATCATCTTCGGCAAATCACCCTGTTAGCAGTTCAGAAATGGCCTAGTCTCCATGGAACAACCCTGGGGTAGTCTTAATGCCTGCACCCTTGAGTTAAATACCGGCCCATCCTGAGAAATGGTTGCCTAAGTTCAATCCCGAGGCAGGCATGCTAGCAGAAGAGCACATAAACAACTTTATGCTATCCATTAACCTCAATGGAGTTACTAATGAAGATGTTGTTGTTTGACTGTTTCCTTATACTCTGCAAGGAACAACCAGATCGTGGTATTTTTCATTACCCTCTGGATCTATTACCAGTTGGGACATCTTCCAAGACCAA
>APFE030998412.1:0-19081 GCA_000404065.3 Pinus taeda | reverse complement strand
TTTTCCACGGAATTTGATTCCACGCGTTCCACCCATTTGCCACACAATCAAATCCCGAAATCACCTCTCTGTTCACCTACTCATCACGCCAACCAATTTCTACGACTCTTTGAATTGTAGTGAATTCATAGGCAAAGCATCTTAAATAAAGACAATTCTCAAAGTCTTTATTTGGAAATTTTATCAAATTTATATATGACTCTTCTAGAAGGGTATTAAGATCATTAGAACCTTAAACATTGAATTATATTTTTAAAAAGTACATAATTTACTCAATACTTTAAATAAAAAATTAAAAATATTTATATTCAACTTTATACATATTTTCTAGACAATTTTCTCAACAAAAACATTATCACTGCAATTAAGACATTGTTGTTATTGTCACTTAGTCCACAATGCAGAATTATAATTGACAAAATACTTTAATTTACTAATTAGTACAACCTAAATTGATTAGTTCTACACCTTAACTCTAACTTGAATTTAGCTATATATAAATTAAAAAGAGGTGCCAGCTACTATATAGCACTTATCATTAAAATTATCTTTATTAATCAAAAAATATAAATAAATAAAAATACAAATACAAATTTATCTTTATCATAAATATATACATTTCTTAAAAAAGAATATTATTTTATTTAATGAGAAATATTTCCGCGGAAATCACATTGTAATATTTTTGTCGAGGCGTTTTGAACCAATGAGTGTGGTTCATCGTCAAGACAAGTTGAATAACCAGATCATGGCTACAGGTTAAATGGGGAGAGAAGATCTATATTGGACTGGGTGTATGTAACTGTTTACATGAAATGATGGTAGAATTCTAGAGAAGGGAATATGTGTTGCATACGTTAAAGAAGGGCTATTATGATAAGCTATTGGATGCACAAAGTATAGTCAATGTGTTATAGAGATATATTCTTTGTATGGATAGAAGAACTATTGAGTCATATTTCTTTAGGAAAATGATATGTGATTACTTTTATGCTAACATTACTATTATCATAGTTACTTGTTGAATGAGATGTGTATGCACATGAGATTGGTGTTAGCTTTCTTTAGAAAAGATATACATTCGCATGCGGGAAGAGACAACAAGTTGTGTAGTTTGCTTTAAATATTTTCATGCATCAAAAGTAATAGCTAAAGGACTAGTTCTTTTGATAAAGTTTATGTAAATTTTCATGTAAAAAAATTATAACTGATGTTTTAGTTAGTCCCTTCAAAGGAATGCCTTAGTGTTTTGTACTCTAAGAACATGTGCTTATGCGAAGGGAAATGCTAGCTATATGATTATTTATAAATGCAATCATGATGTCAATATTGATAACGATAACATGGTAGGTAATGTTGGATTACTCGCGCAAGGCATAGATTATATTTAACATTGTGGCAGGAAAAGGATTAATGGTCCATGCAGATGAGTATGAGTTGTGGGATCGTACATTGCTAGAACAATCATGCCATAAGGAACGTTGCATGTGGCGGTATGTAAGTAAAGGGTTTCATGGAAACTATATTAGCTTTTAGCTAGTTATGTGACAACTTAATGATAATTCATTGTAATAATTTTATAACAATGGCTAAGGGATGGAATCCCTTATAAGCCATTGAGTGAGGGGTGAAAACCCTCACGAGCGTTTAATAAAGAGATTAAACATTTGCTGGTTTTCACCCTACGGGGTTTCCAAGGTATAATGGTGTTCAATGGTGTGAATGCCTTTTGTGTCAGTTGGATGATGTTGAATCCTTGAAGATGATGTTTCTTTATTTGATGTGATGATCATAATGTCCTAGTACGTGATTATTTAATATGGTTAAGGAAAATCCCTTTCTACCTACAAGCCCTCACCCAACTTTATCAAAATCTGGAATCTGCCACTAGAGCTAGAATTTTTGACATTTTCTTGCAAGAGAATGCCCAATTGCCCAAAAATAATCCTCCATATCCTTCTTTCATTTTCCCTAATCAGGCCAAGAAGATTATTTCCATGATTTCTTACATTTAGGCTATCATTCTGATCAGTGGGTAGATGAGCCCATTTTAGAATTCCTCTCCATATTTTCCATGGACAACAAGCCCTCCTTGGTGTTCAACTTTAGTCAATTTTTGGCTGATAATATCCATGAACAATTCATAAAGTTTCCTACAGAACAGGTGTTCAATTACACCTCTATTTTGATTTATATGTTCCTCTATTATCAGGTAGATAAATTCATTTTTGCATTACAGAAGTTGGATGATGCAGGTTACTAGTAGCCAATAATCTTTTGGACCTCATTGGTTATGAGAGAACAACAAGAATTCAGTTATAATCAGTTTATCGAAGACTTTGTTCATACAACGATGAACATTTTGAATAGTGTAGTACATCCCAAAATCAGTGAGGAAATCAAGAGAATTTTTCATTTGTCTATCCAAGCAAAGATAGGGGATTGGTATTCGTACCAAAATTACACAGAAATCAGGGTATATGGTTGTGAATTGCCCCCCTATAAACTTCCCAAATACCTCCCAATCAGGATTTTTTCCCTGGAGTATATCGGGCAGATGTTGAATTTAGATGACATCCACTTTGTAGTGGCCATGAAGAAGGCACAATTTAGAATAAAGACATGGGTGGGCCCATTTGTGTGCAACACAAGGACAACATGTGAAGAGAAATGAAGTTCAGTTTGAGCTTTACATGGTCTTATGACCCCTGTGGCATCATCTCAAAGCTCAGAGTGGAGAATAAAAACACTCTTTACATTCATAATTCAAGGCCAGACATAGAACAATATGCCAATCAGCTAGAGTGGGCAGAAAATACCTTGCAAGAAGCTGAAGAACAACTTGTTTCTACTTCTATTTTGCATACTCCTATTCCTCAGGAAAAATCAAGCAAAAGACAGAGGGAGGAAGGATCATCATCTACAACCAAGATTGAAGCCAAAGAATTCAGAATCAGTTATAGGAAGAGAGCAAAGGTAACTCCCAGAGTAGAATTAGACAAAGAAACTGAAGAGCATGCAGCCATCATCATCACAGATTCACCACTTGCAACTACCAAATTCACAACATTTCCTTCTAAACCTTCATTTTCACAAGGTCACAAGGAAATTGAGCTGGAATCACAGAATGTCCAAACAGAAAAAGAGAAGATAGTTTTTGACAGGTACAGGGAGATAAATCTTGGAAATGAAATTCTAAAGAATAACACTTATAACCAATTTTGGAATTAGACTTCCAACTCACAAAGTAGGTTGTTGTTAGTCTTTGATACAGAGCATGGAAAAAATGCAGATGTCTTTTCTTGAGGCCCAGATTCCACAGCCAAAATCAGCATTAGACTACAAGAGCACAACTTTTGAATTTAGCACAAAGGACATACATCCCATTGATCAAATGGAGATTCACAAGTAAACTGGTGAAATGATATCCTCTACTTTAACTAACACTGCTATGTCACTTTCTAAATTGTGGGTTTCTTCCGCAAATGTCCAATCACAGTTGAAGATGGAAAAAGTCTCCTATTTGGCAAAGGATAACATGATCAAGTCTTTGGAAGACTTGGTGATTACGATAGGGTATGACCCTAAAGATGTCAATGCTGCTAATGATATTTTTGAAAAGGAGAACCTGGACATTGCAGCCTTAAGAAAGTAGCTCAAGCTACCAGCCATATAGGATGCAATGACCAAGGATATTGAAGAAAATCAAGCACATAAATAAGATATGATGAAATTGATCATACAACACAATATAAATATTAAGTAGATGGAGGCAGAATTGGAGAAAATGATAAAGGAGAAGGAAGATAGTCTGAAGGTGGCCATTTTCCCCTTAGATGTTGTACCTATTTTCCAGCTTCCATCAATAGGGGCAAGCACTGCAGTTGCCTCCTCCACTCAGACTACCAGTGTTGAACACGTAACACAAACATTACAGAACATGTCACTACAATAAAAGGAGATCGAGACTTTGCAGGGCCAAGTCAAAGCTTTAGAAGCGCAAAAGGCCAAAGATGAAGCTGCTCGGATTACTGAAATGGAGAAATCCCAGAGACTGATTGAAAAGTTTCACAAGGTAGAGAGGGACACTTCAATTGGTCAGACCTTGGCCCAAGCCAAGGAAACTATTTTGATTAATATATTAGACTCTATGAATGAGATTTTTCACTCTATCCAAATCATATTTTAGCAGAAAGAGTTGATAGAGAAGGCTAAAGAAACTATTGTGTAAGGAAGAGAAAATCTGGGAGAGATGCCCACAGAAGCCTCTAATATAATCAATTTCTTAAAATCAAAGTCCAAGTATGAGTTGGAGGAGGTAGGAATCAGTGATAGAACTGCCACCATTCTGGAAGTCAAGAAAGTCTTGACAAAGAGAAATCTCATTGATCAGTTGGAAGAAAGGTGTGAAACCTTAGAGCTACATGTAAACAAGTTCACAAACAGAACTGAGGCCTTAATGCAAAAGGGACTGCCCAGTATCTATGTTATAAACGAAAAATTTATCACTCAGGAAGACTATATCCTCAAGATGAAAGAAGTGGCTAAAAGAAACATCAGTGGAAGTAAGGGCAACATGAAAGCGAAGGCGTTTTGAAAACTATGTCAAACGATTTCCATGTAGAGATTGTGGTAAAACACATTTTTACCGTAAAACCAACTTTTCCCAAATACACAAAGGTGGATGAAATTTATCGCAGGGTAATAAAATTGACAGTTCCAGATGAAAAGAGATGGAAGCAATTGGCTGATTTATTGGATTGAAGGATAATTCAGGAGCAGTAAAATAACTTTCCAGTGCCGCAGCTAGCACGATGGTCAGTTTAGCATCGCATCACTGTTTCAGGTTGACTCAGCAACCGAAACCATCAAAATAGGGCCATCTTTCCATTCAACAGCCTACATAGCCTATTCTTTTGCTAGCATTAGATGATATATTTTGTAATTAGGCTAAAAATACATTATCGGTTTAACAACAATTTTGTGAAGAATTTTTGTAATTTTCATTATAAATACTTTGTTGTTTGAAGTATCAGGGGTTGATTTCCGAATCTAATTTCCTTTTGCATATTGTAATTTTCAAAGTACTGGAGCATCAATAATATAGGGACCTTTCACAGGATTCATGTGGTGTACTAAATGGTGATGTGTCTCTTCTATGTATTTCTTTAAACATTGTTTTTCCTTTCTTTGTTATTCTAAATTTCTGAATTAATCAACAGAAACTCTGATAAATAGGATTCGTTATTCAGAGCGCCCTATTTTGGTTGTTGTTAATTTTAATGTTTTCCACTGAAGTCAAATCAAGGAATTCTTAATTGCTCCTTGGTTTCTATTGAACCTTACACTTCTGTTGTTCCACTATTCATTTAATTTTTGAAAAGATCCAGTTAATGTAACCTAGTTTTCCCTATGAGAACTCCTCTAAAAATTGATGCAAAACTCCAATTTAGTTTATAGACTCCATGGCCCAATGGAATTATAACACTCAAATCAACCAAACCTTTCAAACAAAACAAACAAGTACATTCATAACTAGCCTAAAATTCACATAAAAACAAAGCTAAGTTAAACATAGAGATCCCTCTTTGAAGATGTCAGGGTTAGATCCCAGCTTCGAAAGTGATTTTGATGTCGTCCAATGTGTTTACTCCCTCAACCTCAAAAGTACAGAACGAAAACATAGTGACGACCATACCGGGGAAGAATACTTTTTAATCTAAAACATTATTAATCCCTAGTATCTAATCAGTATTTCTATAAATCAATACTTATATATCATTATGAAATACATGATTTGAGGTTGTTATTTTGTAAATTTTCTAGTGTGTCATTGATTTGATTTTTATTTGTGTGATGATTTTTAATAGACCTGGCTCCCAAAATAATTTTCACTAGATCTCACCCTGACCCCAAGCCGCTGAATTTGTAGATAACCCTGAGAAATTGGTGAGGAAGAAAAGTTTTATAGAGTCAAGGTAGTAATAGTCCATTGTCTAGATTCAATTCTCTTCCTGAGAATATTAATTTGTCAATGTCTAATTCTCTCCCAGAGAAATTTGAAACTATACAATATATAGAGTTTGATTTTCCTTTCCAGCATAGTTTTTTTAGATAAAAGTTAGAGGCTTTTGTAGATCAAACTATTGTTGATAAAGCCCTACTACAACCATACACACCCCAGACCCAGTATTTTGAAACAGATCCTAATCTTGAATCCTTACAACAATTTGACAAATTACAAGGTCTAGTTTCAGTGTTGGACCAAGCTATTGAAGAAGCTTTTATTCAACAATCTATTGAATTTTCTGCTTTAACAGTTGCAGTTGCCTCTTTGTCTAGTCAATTTTCCCAATCAGTTCATCTATAGCCTCCCAGTCCTACTCATTCCATAGTTTCAACTTCCTCACTTGTGATCTCTCAAACTGTTATTCCTACCATCCCTGTAGTTATCAAAACTACACCTACATTAGGTCCATTTTCAAGTCAATCTCCCAGAATAGTTATGGCCTGTAGGTGTGCACCTTTGGTGTTACCAGGCCAGCTAAAAGTTATGCCTAGAGATCACCAATCTAAAATTGTGACCTTTGATAACACTTGGGCTTATATTGCTCAACAGCATGTGGATAGGACGAATGATGTGTTTGACCTTCAATAAGTAGATGAAGCCGATGTTAAAATGAGATTTTTTGCTCAAACTTTAGGAGGTGATGTCAAAAAATGGTTTAGGGGTTTACCTACAGGAAGTATAGCCAACCTTGATGCTTTCCATCAAAATTACTTAGCTAGATGGGAGATCAGGAAAATTCACTTCAACTCCTAAATGAATATAAAAGACTAAAAAAAAACCAAATGAGAGTGTGGAAGAATATTGTGAACAGTTTAATACTATTTACAATGCCATTCCACAAGACATCAAGCCCTCCCCTAGCCTAGCTCTAATTGATTTTCTATATGGTTTTGATGTAGACATGGAATATCAACTTAGAGAGGGAGACCCGACAACTTTGGAAGAAATGCAAGCAAATGCTATTAAAGTTGAAGCTAACATCCTAGCCAAGAAGGCCAAATTGAAATCTGATAGCAGAGTTCTATAAAGGAAGAACATTCTACTTCTATTGTTGATCATAAAATTTATAACCTAGTGAGAGTAGTGAATCAGATGATGCAAACAGTGAACATCAATGACAAAACTCAAGTAAGAGAGAACAAAAATGCCCCTCAGACTAGAAACCAAAACTTTAGAAGGAATGTTCCCCAAATTAAACAAAGAGAACAAAAGGGTCCATACCAGCAGGTTCAACCTCCTTTTCAGGAAAATTACACAGACGATGAGGGGAATATTGTTGAATATTTGGATGATAATCAAATTAATTTGATGGGGATAAATGATGATGGAATAGTTTTCCTCACTCAAGAAGAGTAGGAATTTTTTCACCTAGCCCAAACTAAACTAGATTCTGAAGAGTCAGATGAATATAAACAAGGCTTTGAAAATGCCATAATGGAAGTCCATATGCAGTATAACCTTAGGAGCAAAAAGAATCCAGACACTCTCAACATCAATAACTCAGATAACCTGCTAAAAAGCCATCTGAAATTGAACCTAGGAAAACCACAAATAGTCTTCCTAAGAAAACTGTGGATAATTCTGACAAGGAAAAGGTAGAAATCCCTATCAAAAAGGTTTTTGAATGTGTTTTCAAAACTACTCAAATAGATAACCCAACCAATCCAGGTGGATCTTCAGATACAATGGCATGGAAAAAATCAAAAATCAAAGTGATCAGAATGAGTCAACCTAGGACTAGAGTAGAGATCTCATCTTTCTGATTCCAACGGTGGAAACGGTACTTCAATCTGAGTCTGGATGATGAAGTTATTGCAAAAAGAAGGGTTCTTCAATAATTAAGAAAATGAGGAATTTCCTTTGAAAATTGAGTCTTAAGCCTTAAGGCCAAATCGCCATCGGAGGTTGCATAAGGGTGGACTTAAGGTTTGGGCCGTGGAACCCCCGATCGCTGATCTCTGATCAGATCAGATCGGCAGATTGGAGGCAATCGCAATCGGCGGTCATATATATATATATATATATATGGATATCGGCGAGTGGATAGTGCGATCAGCGATTAGCTGGATCGGTGGAACCCTTATCAGTCACTCGGGGTGACACATGTGGGGGATGCCGATGCAATCGGTGATCAGTCATTCCCGAGGACCAGGACAGGGACACAACGATATGCTGATTCGTGACCTCAGCGCGGACCCGATACAGATTATATCCCCGATTTAATAATATTTGAAATCTGGGTGAACGGTTTTTGGCAGATTTCTTAGTGTTTTCTGGATCTTGGAAGTTTTATTGTTTAGACGATAAGAGGCCATTTTTAGGGATGGTTGTGCCCACCGATACTTTCATTCTACCAACCTCCATAGTTAACTAGGTAAGCCCCATTTTAAATGGGATTTTGTCCAAGAATCCTTTATAAAAGAGGACTAATGGAAGAACATGAGAGGATGCATTTTGATCATTGCAGCACCTATGTTTGAATAGTTACACGATTCCAGCCCCTTCTATTGCTTCGTGAAACTTTGGCACTGCATACCACTCCATCTCAGGCATTCATTTCATAGCCATCAGGCAGATTGGAGGTATAAGCCTCTTTATGGATAGATTGATAAATCTAATTCTATTGATTCATGCCATTTAATAAGAAAGGCCTCCCCATTGTTGAGTTGGGCCTGGAGACATAGTCCAAATTGGAGGAAATCTGTTATCAAGCCTTGGTGTTCTCTTTTGTGCCTTTTATGTGTTTTCTTATTCTTTTCATATGTGCACATTTATGTGCTAAGCTGCATTTTTATATGCAATTCTTTTCTATACATCTATAAGTAAAAACATCCTAGATCAAGTGGTATCAGAGTAGGGCTTTTTAGGTGTGAATTTCATGTTTGTATGCTAAAAGAGGCAGGGTTCAAAGAGGCGAAGGGAATCTAGAACCTTTTGATCCAGAGGCCGGGCATGCACCTCGAAGAAGAAACGTGGCTGAAGAGGAAGCTTGTATTGAAGAGGAGTGCAATTTCAGAAAGACTTTCTATTCAATGGAAGAGAATATCAGTCAGATGGTTATAAGATTGGAAAAATATGAAGAGAGGAATCCAGAAGGACAAGGTTTAGCACATGGGAATGATGGAGAGAAACCCCCTCCTTCTCCTTCTGGTGGTGAAGGTTCTTCTTCCCTCACCACCATAATCAGAGAAATCCAAAGAATGCATCTAAGAAACCTTTTTTTAAATTAGATGTTAAATTTGATCTTCCTGTGTTTAATGGTGAAAGTAACATAGAAAAGATTAACAATTGGATTAGGCAGATTGAGGTTTATTGTAGGATTCAGCAAATCATAGAGGATGAGGTGAAAATTCAGCTAGCCTCTCTATGGTTGGGCAACAAAGCTCTCGTTTGGTGGGCGAGTAAATTGCAAAGCAGTAAAAATGTGGGTAAGCTCTTTTCCTCATGGTCTGATTTTACTTCTGCGTTAAAGGAACAGTTTTATCCCTTAGGATAGAAATAGAAAGCTTTCATGAATTGGCAATATTTTATGCAAGGCAAAGGGAAAGATGTTCAAAGTTTTACAGAAGAATTTAGGAAGCAAGCACTGAATTTGGGTATTGCACTAGATACACCTGAAGTTGTAACTAAGTATATTGGCTCACTGCATAGTTATATTTGACATTCGTTATTGTTTTTTGAACCAACCACTATTAACGCAACTAGTGTGAAAGCAATTCATATTGAGAATAGGGGCAAGAATGAAAGAGAGGACCAATCCAGAAAGCCATCGTTCAAGCCTCCCAATGGCAAATCCAAAGCGAAATGGAAAGGGAAGGAGAAGAAAACAACAATAGCCAAAGAGGGAGAGCGGCCTTATTGCAATCATTGCAAGAAAGAAGGCCACGATGATGATCACTGTTGGAAGCAACACCTAGAAAAATGCCCAAAGAAGTATGGAGGAAAAGAGAAGCAGAAAACAATGGCAGTAGCACAGCAAGACCTTGGATCAGATTCAGGAGATGAGGCACTGGTCACAGCAGCGGGAACAAAAGGTACCCTTACACCTCCTATTGATTCTAAATCACATGGAGCACCAATTCTGTAGATGAGTCCCTTTCAAATGATAGAAAAAGAATTGAATTATTTCATATCAGAGTTGTAGTAAATCATACCAAAGTAGAAAATCTGTTTGATACAGGGTCCCAAGCAAATTTAATTGCAGAATCCCTAGTAAAGAAGCTTGGCTTAGTAACAAAACCGCACCCAAAGCCTTACCCGCTGGGATGGATACATGATAAAGCTAAATTGAATGTAACCCAACAATGCAAGGTAAAATTTGTGATTGCTTCTAAGCTGGTAGATGAAGTAGAGATGGATGTTATACCATTAGACATCTGTGGCATGGTATTAGGGAGCCCCTACCTGTATGACAGAAAAACTGTCTTTTTCCACCATGAGAATAAATACCACATCACTAAGGATGGGATAGAGTACATAATGCAGGCTCATCAAAACAAAATTAACACCAGCCTAGTAAGCATTGGGTAGATGAAACGACTGGTAAATTCCAGCAAAACATGCATGCTTATGGTCATCAGGGAAAAGGAGGCCGAAGTCACAGACGTGTTCCAAGGCTACGATGGGAAGCATAAATAGGAATTGATGGATTTAATTGTTAATTATAATGCATTATTTCAGGAGCCATGGGGACTATCTCTAAATACGGAGATCCAAAACGAGATCCACCTATTGCATGACACCCCTCTGCTGAATATAGACATGTACAGAATGTCAGCATTCGAAATGGGGGAGATCAAGCGTCAAGTGTAGCAATTGTTGGACCAAGGCATGATTAGGCCGAGCTCCTCCCCATGCGGGTTGCCAATTGTTCTAATGCCAAAGAAAGACAGCAATTGGAGGATGTGCGTGGAATACCGCGCGCTCAACAAAATATCAGTAAAAAATCATTATCCCCTCCCATGCATAAATGATTTATTGGATCAATTAAAAAATGTTGTATATTTCACAAAGTTGGATTTGAGCAGTGGCTATCACTAGGTCCGAATTGCGGAGTAGGACATGTGGAAAACCACTTTCAAATCCAAGCAGGGGTTGTTCGAATGGATGGTAATTCCATTCGGGCTTTGCAATGCTCCAGCCACCTTTATGCGGGTTATGAATCATATATTTCAGCCTTTCATTGATAAGTTTGTTCTTGTATATTTAGATGATATACTAGTTTTCAACAAGAGTTGGTTTGAACATGTGATCATGTAAAGAAAGTGCTTGATGTGCTGAAGAAAGAAAAACTCTTTGTAAAATTGTCAAAGTGTGAGTTCAGGAAAACCTCTTTGGGTTACCTAGGTCATATTGTTGGTCATGGTCAGTTAAAAATTGGTCGTGCTAAAGTTGAAGCAATTGTAAATTGGCCTAAGCCTACTAGTGTAACTGAGGTCCGTAGTTTTCTAGGTGTAGTCCAGTATTGGAGGATATTTATTGCTAATTTCTCTATTATTGCAAAACCTTTGCACACATTGACTGTTGAAAATGCAACAAGATGATGGAGCTTAGTGAAAAGAAGTCGCCTTCACTAAGTGGTCCCGTAGGCTATTTTTGGCGCAAAGTCTATTTTTAGACATATGGATCATGGTCTATGAGTTGCAGGATGCTATTTGTGGATGATTGGTCAAGTTGGTAAAAATAGATGGACCTCTATTTTTCGACATATGGGCAGAGTCTATTTTTAGACTGCTAGGCTAAAAATAGAACAGTTGAATATTATTAGCTCTTAATAATATTTGGACTATAAACATTATCTTATTCTCTTGCAGCACTTCAGTTCGAGCTACAAATGTGGCACATGCAACTGCCAGAAGGAAATATGCGTTTCTTATGGGTTACTTGAGCTATTGCATGAAGGACTTCAGTTAGAACTTCAGTGATTGAGTTCTGTGGAGTTGAATGAGGAATTGATGGAGTTGTGTTCAGTTTGACTTAGTTGAACTACTTGTATTTAGTCTAACTGACAAATACACTAGTGATGAGTGATGTGAATTAGTTATTAATTAATTCACTAATTATTAACTCATGAATCAACTAAGGAATACATCAGTTAACTCAGTGCATGGACAGTTCAGTGGAGACAAGTGTTAGAGATGAGTGAAAGGACAAGACAGCTGTCAGTTGTGACTATAGTTGTGCATGATATTTGCACAATCAAGGATTGAGTATTGCCAATGAGGATTGTGTAGTATCACACTAGAGTTTGCTGACAGGTGTGGGATTGTGTGGTACAAACGAAGGGAATATGAGTTTGGAAGATCATTCTCATCTATTCTCATGCAGGATTGTGCAGTGGAGGCAGGCAAGCAGCGGAGGAGATTTGAACCTGTGATTGATTCAGATCTGAGCTAGTTTGTGTGTAACAGGTGGAGATAGTATTGAGTACTTGTGAGGAGTATTGTACTATGTATTGTTACATGTTCTCAATCAATATAATATAAAGATAGATGGGGGTTTTCAGCGGTATGCTTTCCACGAGTACATACTGTGTTGATATGTGTCATTGATGCTTCAATGTGTGCATGCATTTGTTTCTTAATTCCACAAAATTGATGATCAACGTAGAGGAGGTTATGTATTATGCATGATTACGCAATTAGTGTATAATCAGGATAATCTCTGTGAATAAGTGTTATATTATTCAAAATTTCTACATTGACAAGTGTGAAACAGGTCTTCCATTGGGGAGGAAGACAACAGAAGTCCTCCGAAACATTGAAGGAAAAAATTATCAAATTAGCACCGTGCTAGCCTTAGCCTTACCCGATCTCCAATAGCCATTTGATATCAAAATTGATGCCAGTGGTTATGCCATGGGAGCTGTACTGATGCAGCAAAAGAAGCCAATTTTTTACCATTCTAAGAATTTTTCTCAAGCCGTGATAAACTATCCCACCTATGACAAGGAGCTTTATGCCTTGGTGCAGAGAGTGAAAAAGTGGAAACACTACCTGATCGGCAAGGAGACCATCATCCATACAGATCATCGGCCCTTGCAGTACCTTCAGTCACAAACCAAGTTGCATCAAACTCATCATTTCAAGTGGATGGGCTTTCTTAAACAGTTTCATCTAGTAATAAAGTATAAGAAGGTCACTAGCAATAAAGTGGCTGATATGTTATCTCGCCCTCCTATTTCTGCTTCTATTGTTTTGCATATTGCTTCGTTTTATTTTGAAAGTTATGCTGAAAAATATGCTAACGATGATGACTTTAAGGAGGTTTATGCAAAACTAACCCATGGTTCATAGGTGGACAACTATCACTTGCAGGGGAAATTTTTGTATCACCTTGGTAAATTGTGTATTGCCACAAGAGAAAGAGTGCATGTAGTTCGAGAGGCCTACACCTCTATTGTGTCTAGACACTTTGGTGTCGAAAAGACTTGATGTAATGTACAAACATTTTGTTTTTGGCCTCATCTGAAAAACATTATGACTCGCTACGTAAAGGGTTGTGTTATGTGTTCTATTTTAAAGCCCTATAATAAAAAACTTGGGCTCTACTCACCACTCCCTATTCCGAGTTGTCCATGGGAAAGTGTGTCAATGGACTTTGTAGGAGGTTTACCTTTGTCTAAGAAGGGTCACAACTATTTGTATGTCATCGTTGACCGTTTTAGCAAAATGTGTATTCTTATGTCTTGTAAAAAGAAGATTACTACAGAGAAGACTACCTCTCTTTTCTTTCAGTATGTTTGGGTCCACTTTGGATTACCCACATCAATTGTTTCGGATTGAGACTCTTGCTTCCTTGGGGAGTTCTGGACCAGCTTATGGAGGATGATGGACACCAAACTAAAAAGAAGCACGGTATTTCACCCACAAGCTGACGGGCAGAGAGAGGTTGTTAACCATACCATGGTACATTTATTACGAGGCTATTGTGGAAAACATCCCAAGTTGTGGGATAAACATCTCCCCTATATACAACATTCCTATAACCAAGCAGTGCATTCATCGACACAATATTCACCATTCAAGACATGCTTTAGTTACCTGCCAAAGGACACTTTAGACATGGTCTTTGGAAGGGAAGATGGCTCCAGTGAACGTAATGATAAAGACAAAGCTCAGTAGTTCATTCAACGAATCCAAATGATTCACCAAGCAGTGCAAGAGCAGTTGGAAAATAGTCAAGGCCGTTACAAGGCTTGACATGATAAACACCGAGTTGACCATCAATTCCAAGTAGGCGACAAGGTGTGGTTCAACATCAGCAAATACAGGATGAAGGGAGAAGGAAAGAAGTTGTGGCGAATCTGGCATGGACCATTCACCATATTGGAGAAGATTGTGAACAATGCCTTTCGTCTTGACTTGCCGATATATATGTAGATGTACTCAGTAGTGAATGTGGAGAACCTGAAGCAGTATGAACCACCTTTGATCATAGACACTGATGAGGTGGGAATAGTTCCTACCATTGAGTTTCCTCGATGAGTTGCCCGAAGACATCATCCTCGACAGAAGAACCAGGACTTCACGGCGGGGAGATGTAGAATACCTTTGAGTTGGATTCAAGGGAATGTATCCTAGCAAAGCCAGATGGCTGGAGAAAGAGAAAGTGAGGGCACAGTTACCTCACTTGCAAATTGACTAATGAAAATCTTTTGGCGGTCCAAAAGCTCCTCAATGGGGAGGATTGATCCATGTGGATCTTCAGATACAATGGCATGGAAAAACTAAGAAATCAAAGTGATCGGAATGAAGTCAACCCAGGACCAGAGCATATATTTCGTCTTTCTGATTCCAACCATGGAAACGGTACTTCAATCCGAGTCTAGATGATGAAGTTATTGCAAAAAGAAGGGTTCTTCAATCCTTAAGAAAATGAAGAATTTCCTTTGAAAAAGGAGTCCTAAGCCTTAAGGCCAAATCGCAATTGGAGGTCACATGAGGGTGGACTTAAGATTTGGGCCGTGGAACCCCCGATCACCTATCTCTGATCAGATCGGATCGGAAGATCAGAGGCAATCGCAACCGGCTGTCATATATATATATATATGGATATTGGTGAGCAGATAGTGTGATCGACGATCGGTGGAACCCTTATCAGTCACTCAGGGCGGAACATGTGGGGGATGCTGACGTGATTGGTCGACGTTGATATTGGAAATCGGTCATTCCTGAGGACCAGGACAAGGACACAACGAAATGTTGATTCGCGACCTCAGTGTGGACTTGATACAGATTATATGCCTGCTTTAATAATATTTGAAATCTGGGTGAATGGTTTTTAGCGGATTTCTTAGTGTTCTCGAGATTTTGGAATTTTTATCATTTTAAATGATAAGAGGCCATTTTAAGGGATGGTTGCGCCTACCGATATTTCCACTCTACCAACCTCCATAGTTAACCAGGCAAGCGCCATTTTAAATGGGATTTTGTCCGATAATCCTTTATAAAAGAGGATTAATGGAAGAGCATGAGAGGAGGCATTTTGATGGTTGCAGCACGCTGTTTTGTAGAGGCTGGGAGAATCTATTGATCTGTTTTTGAACAATTACATGATTCCAGCCCCTTCTATTGCTGCGGGAAGTTTTGGTGTTGCATACCACTCCATCTCAGGCATTCATTTCCTAGCCATCGGGAAGATTGGAGGTATAAGCCTGTTTATGGACAGATTTATAAATGTAATTCTCTTTATTCATGCCATTTAATAAGAAAGGCCTCCCCATTATTGAGTTGGGCCCAGAGACGTAGTCCAAATTAGACAAACTCCATTATCAAGCCTTGGTGTTCTCTTTTGCGCCTTTTATGTGTTTTCTTCTTCATTTCATATGTGCACATTTATGTGTTAAGCTACAATTTTATATGCAATTCTTTTCTATACATCTATAAGTGAAAACATCCTGGATCACAACCACTAGTCAACAAAAAGATCCTATGACAAAAGAAATCACAGATCAATATGAACTTCCCAACTTGATTAAGATTCAAATGTCGTTCAACATTGAGAATGAACTAGCGAAATTAAAAATCCCTGTTCCTCTCATAGAGTTAATAAGTAAAAAAATGTACATACCCCAAGTAATGGAAGATTTAAACATAGGGGAAAATAATGGCTCTGTAAATTTGAATGATAAGCAGCCTGAACTCTTATTTGGACTGGAAGTTGAAGGAAAACCACAACAAGGGGGTGTTCCTCCATTTTATGTTAGCCTGAATATTCATGACAAAATTATCCATAATGTTATGCTAGATTCAGGTGCCTCCCATAATTTAATGCCTAAAGATGTTATGGAGAAATTAGGACTTGACATTACTAGGCCTTATAAAGACTTTTATTCCTTTGATTCCAGTAAATATAGATGCCTAGGTCTTATCAAAGACCTGTGCATTACTTTAGCTCAAATCCCTGCTAAAAATCGAGTAATGGACATAGTGGTTGCAGATATTCCCCCTAACTATGGCATGTTGTTGTCACGCTCATGGGGAACAAAATTACAAGGTACCCTACAGATGGATATGACCTTTGCTACCATACCAGTCTTTGGGCAGCAAAGAAGACTATATAGGAAATCTTGATGAAATTCATGGTGAATGGGCAAGACAAGCCTCACAACTATCCACTTTATTTTGTTCATTCAGATTTATAATGATGGGGATATCAACACTCAAGTAATCAATGCTGAAACTGAAAATTTTAAAACATACCCAACCCAATCACAAATAACAGTACTAAATACTCCTCCTGAACCTCTTTGGAACATGAGTTTTGATGGCTCTTGCAGCGAAGGTGGTGCTGGAGAAGGAATTTGGGTGGTTAATACAAGAAATAATCATGCTGAGGGGTCATTTTGACAGGCTTAATTTTCAATGTACTAATAACTTTGCAGAGTATGAAGCCCTTATTTTAATATTGCAGTTGTTAAAAAGGTTAGGTGCTAAAATAATCTCCATTCAGGGGGATGCTGAATTAATTATCAAAAAAATTAAAGGAGAATATTCAGCCAAATATCCTAGGATGAGAGAATACAGAAATGCTGTGATTGACTTCCTAGAGATTTTTATTGGATATGACCTTTCTGCAATTCCTAGAAAAAAACATCATTCCAAACAATCTATCTTTTTTAGCTAGTGCATCTCTTTGGAGGAGCAAGTGGCTGTGGTTGTAACGCTTCACTATGGGGGCTAGCAGGTTTACATGGATGTATTGTATGATTGGGACTTACACTTCTTTATATAATAATAGCCAACACATTTTCATGCATATGTTGTTATTGTAGTTGGACTGCTCCATTTTCTTAGCAATATATGTTGTTCAACTTACATATTTGTGTATGAACTACTTCGTATGCAAGTATATGAATCTTGTTGCAGATGTGTTGTTGGTTTAACCATCACTTTGGATTGTCGACTAATCTACTTTCCATCTTGTGATGCATCTTCTCTCGTGTGTTCCCTTCTTAGCTGAGTACTACTACAAGTTGCTAAGGGGCACATTCATCTCACCCCCCATGTGTTAGAAACTCTCATTCACCTTCCTTGCCTCACTGTAGTGGTCACACCCTTGCTACAGAGAGAGTTATCTTACTTGACTCTGTGTAACATCGCGGTCAAGGAATTACCTTACCACCCATTGCTAGGACTCCTACACCAAATGGTCTGAGTTCTAATTGGGGCTTCTTACCGGGGAGATCCCCTTGATATGTTGGCGGGTCCAGCACCATCAAAATTTTGGCACTAGAAGGAGGGCCAGATGACAACCTGAGTCCTCACATCTAGTTTGAATCTCTACACATCTATCATGACTAACTACCGATTTTCTCTTCCAGAATGTATGTCTTATGGAAATAATTTCATCAGCTCCAAAAAGCTCTCAAATAACTTGTCTCATAAAACATTTGATGTTCAAGGCTACATAGCCTTGGTAAGGCATGCGATTGGCGTTGTAGGATCATGCGAAAGACATGGATTCTTTGAAGAATACATGAGCTATGCGTTGTTTATCTACACGCTTCGAGGGCACCCAATGCACTGGTGTGCCACATTGCCCAAAAATCCATTCATTAGCTTGCTCATCTGGTCGTAGAGATAGACTGTGCTTTCAATCACTTCGACTATCAAGCATTCGACAAAGAAATTTTGAAATTACGAAAATCACTCAATGAATCTATTGAACAATTTTACGCACGCTTTCGTAATCTTGCATGTTGATTCCCAGAAGATGATATTGATTGGGAATTTCTTGATGGAAGATTTGAGTATCTTCTTCACATATGTGAACCCCGCTCAACACACTTTGGTGATGGAGCTGCACAATCACAGGCAGGCACAGTTGTTGTCACAAGTGATTGTCCGCCTTTGCCTCATCAAACATCTCCACCACTGTGGAGTGATGTGGGAGATCATGCACACACCTCTGTTGAATTGTCACATCCTCCCAACCCACCTACTCTTGGGATTTGCATAAATTTGGCTTGCAATCCTATTGGTTTTCACTTGGACTCTTTCCCTCGACCTCCATCCTCACGTTTTGTTGATCCTCGAGATTGTATTGTCTTGTGTTCTTCCAATCCAGACTCCTCACCTGCTGTGAACGAGGATCAAGCTATCAATGGAGTTAGTGTTATGCAGCTGTTACACAGTAAAATGTCACTGCCATCATGTCAGTCTCCCTACTGTGTTGTAAAACCACATTCACCTAAGCCCATGCTCCCTGAAATGGCTAAAAAATCCTCTTTGCCTAAGTTAAATGAATCATCGCGTCTGTTTATTAAATAACCACGCTGACAGGCGGAGGCCAGTGTAACTGCTGCACTGCCAACGCAGAAGCACACGTGTTTTCCGCGCTGGTCGAATTTTACAGACAGCGCGCCCTCCGTCTGTACTGTTGAGCACTGACCAAATCTCCTCTATAGTTGATCTGCGATGTCAGCGCGCCAGCCCAGTGTCTCACCCGCGCTGATCCTGTTTGGGCGAATTTGTTCTAACAACCAACCTTCCAGATCCCTCCAGACTT
>APFE030998407.1:0-10183 GCA_000404065.3 Pinus taeda | reverse complement strand
CAAAAATAAATTTAATCTCTCTAGATACTTCATAAATATTGAATTAAGATAGATCCTTTTAAAAATCATATATAATAAAATCATAAATTAACTCTCCTTCAAATAAAAGAAAAACTATCAAGTAAATGAAAGTGTGTCCAAACTAAATATATATTAAATTAAGGATAGATTTTTTAAAATTATCTTTAAAAAATCATATATAATAAAATTCATGAATTTAACTTCCCAAATAAAAGAAAAACTATCAAGTAAATAAAAGTGTGTCAAAACTAAATATATCCATTTTAAGTCATGGTCAATCTCTCAGAATTTCAATATTAATAGAAGTGTGCAAAACTAAATAAATCCATTTTAATTCACGTTCAATCTCTCAAATTTAAAAATATTGAATTGAAAATGAATTTACTAAAAGTGTCAAATTAAAATGAATTTAGTTTATATTTATATATAAACCAAAAGGAAATTAAAATAATATACAACTCATCTTAGCACTTAAAAAATTCCAGGTGTTATAAAACCAAATATATGGGGAAAATAATCAAAACTGAATGTTATGATATCACGGAGAAATTTATAAATTATCATAAAAATGCAGACCCAAAAATTAAACAATGAAAGGCATTGAACTCTAATCATGAGAAACTAAGCTTATGACTAATTCAAGTTACTCACAGAACTAAAACTAATTTTTCCAATCAGTTTTAGGTTATTAACGCATGAATCTGTACTTTGAACTTGAACCTATACTTGAATAGAGAAATTTATAAATTATCATAATCATGTAGATCAAAAAATACACAATGTAGGTTTTTTCCTCTAATTAATAATTTGAAACTTATGGCTAAATGTCAAGTCCCTCAGAAAACTAGATTTGAAATATTAAAAAAATTCTTGGTTTTCAACTCATGAACCTAACTTGTAGCTTGATGGATAAATTTATAAATTATCATAAAAGTGCATAGGTAAAGAATAAACAAGGTAGGTTTTTGCAGTCTAATAATTTGAATTAGAAAGTTTAAAATGAAGTTAAATCCTTGAGAAAACTAAAACTAAAATCTTCAAGTAGTTCAAGTTTGTCAACTCATGAACCATTTGAATGTATTTCCATCCCCATCTTATAGTAGCAAGAAGCTTAAATTTATGTATATCGAAAGTACATTTCCCACCAGAGTTAGCCAATGAATCTAATGAATTCTACCACCACAGTTCGTTGTGGCCCGCCATCCTTACCCAATGAATCTAATGAATTCAACAACCACAGTTCATTGTGCCCTGCCATCCTCCTTCCGTAACACCGCTTTGCTTCGTCAAATTATGACATTGCATGGAATCTAGGCACCCACAACATTAACATAAACACAAAATTACTCATTTGGGTTTTAAAATTATACGAGTATTTATGAATCATAAAAAATGAAGGTGCAATCTTCTCTTAGCGAGGTAGCTACTGACTGCTGCATTTTTGGCATAACATCATATGTTTAACTTGAATGTTTTTTTTTCGAATATTAATTGATATGGGTGCATTCAGGTCATATTCATCCGTTTACTAAATATTTTGGGAATCTCATGTTCATCTGAGTACCCAATATTTTGGGATTCAGCAATCTAGATAAGTTCAGAAACACGGAATAAACACACAATTACTCATTTTGGTTATTAAATTATACGAGTATGTATGCATCATAAAGAAATGATGGTGCAATCCTCTCCTGGCTAGGTACTTGCTGCATTGCTGATAAAAGCTATTGGAAACCAGACGTAATTCCAACAACCTGTCACCAATATTCAATAATGATTTAATGTTGGATCTAGAAATCAGCCGCTGCATTTAATGAAGTTCTAGAAGTCGGCGGATACATTGAAGCTTCTCCAGGAAACCACCGACTGAACCCGTCTCCAGAAACTTCTCCAGCTTATATATATACCTATTAATTGATGAATAGAGGTATGTTCTTGTGTTTAGTGTTTCTGAGTTGTGTTGGTGTGTTGTGCACCTCTACTCTTTCCATGGTATCAGAGCGTGTGAGGTCGAGAAGCTGTGTGAGCTGTGTGTTGCTATGTTGCAAAGGAGTTGTGTGTTGTTGTGCAGTCGAGCGCTGTGTGAGTTGTGTGTTGCTATCTTGCAGAGGAGCTGCGTGTTGCTGTGCAGTCGAGTGCCGTGTGAGCTTTGTGTTGCTACGTTGCAGAGGAGTGGTGTGTTGTTGTGTGGTCGAGAGCTATGTGAAGCTCGGTGGAGTGTATAAGGAGGTGAGATATCATTGTAAAGTGAGCTGTGAGTTGTAGTGGGTCGGTATAGATCTCAATATTACGTATTCATGTGTTGGAGCAGACCAGCAGCAGCATGTTGGTGATTCTTCTTGCCATTTCATAGCTTTAATCATCTGTTTCTTCTGTGTTTCATTCTGTATGGTTTCTCTTTTTCGTTTGAAGGAAAAGGGGTTGGTTGATTGCCATTACAATTAAATCGATATCTTTTGATGCCGTGTTGGTCATGTATTTATATTGCACGTATTATCAGAAAAATATTGCACGTATTATAAAAAAAACCCAGGTTGAATGCATTTTTTGTCACTACCTCTAAGGCGAAAAGAATAAAAAGAAAATGGATTTTTTTTTTTAGAGATATGTTGTTCGTAGTATAAAGAGGAGTGTGGAGGTACTAATATAGTGGATGTGATAAACCACAAAATAAGATTCCAGTGGTATTTCTTGTCGGAAATTTTGTTTATCTTGACACTTTATTATTGAGCAAGGAAACATTGAAATTGTGAAAGGCAAATTTTTTATGGTGTATGTGTGAGATTTAGTGAAATTTCATGCATTTGGATTTGGTGGCATTTTGGTGATTGGATAAAGTTTTTTTTTCTATCATGGAAAATTTATTACTTGATAATTATATGAATGAATCCACCAAACTTGATGCAGAAAATTATGTGAATTGGAAATTTAAGTTAATGACTATTTTAGAAGGGAATAGTTTGTGGTCCATTGTAAGTTGGGATGAGCCCAAACCCACTGTTACAGGTTATATTCCAAATTGGGAGAGAAGGGAGACAAAAGAAAAGGTGCTATTGTGTATGTCTGTAAAGGACAACATTATTCCTCATATCAGAGATTGCAAGACATCAAAAGAAACATGGGATACGTTGAAGTGTTTGTATGAAACAACAAATACAAACCGAATTTTGTTTTTGAAGACTAAGCTATTATCTCTAAAAATGGAAGAAAATGAAAGTATAAGCAATTTCATATCTCGTGTCAAAGATTTAAGTGATAAGTTAGGAGATATTGGTGAAAAGGTGTTTAATATTGACTTAGTCGCCATCATATTAAATGGTTTAGTGCAAGATTATCAAATTTTTCTTTCAAGTCTTGCAACTAGAGAGAAACCCCCTTCATTTGATGAATTGACAGGAATTCTTCTACAAGAGGAGGAGAGGATCAAGAACTTTAATTTGGGCCCTAGCAGTTCAGATTTGGCATTGGTGGCGAAGGGAAAATATCCATACAGAGGCAAGCCATGGGACAAGAACAAAGGAGGCAAGTTTCAAGCAAAACAAAAAGGTATGTCAGTCTAAATTTCCAAAGAGAAATGATGAGTGTTATTATTGCGGCAAACCTGGGCATCATTCTAAATATTGTTATAAAAGGAAATATAATGAGTCTAAGCAAAGAAACAGAAGCCATAATGGAAATTTTATGGACAAGGATATCAATGATGGATTTAAAAATCTTAAATTGTTTATTTCTGATACTGCGTTGTCTGTGGAAAATGATGATAAGAATGATTGGTTCATTGATTCTGGTGCATCACTCCATATGTCTTGTAATAAGGAGTGGTTTGATGAATATCATGAAAGTATTGATGGAACATATGTTTGCCTAGGAGATAACAGATAACTTAAAGTTCAAGGTTATGGAGTAATACGTGTGAATTTACCTAATGGACAAGAGAAACAGATTCATAATGTGATGTATGTTCTTGATATCAAAAATAATTTAATCTCTGTTTCTACTATTACTAACCAAGATTTGAAGGTGGAATTTGTTAAATCACAGTGTCTAGTGAAAGATATTCAAGATAAGTACAAGGTTATTGCCACAGGAACCAGATTTGGAGGCTTGTATAAGTTGGATGTGACCAGGAAAATTCATCAAGCATTGGCATCTACAACAATATCAACATTAGACTTATGGCATCAAAGGTATGGACATCTAAATCTCAAAGATTTAATGTTACTTCAAAAGAACACTATGGTTGAAGGGCTTCCTGTCTTGAAGAATGATCATATTGAATGTGAAGCATGTGTACTTGGCAAGCAACATAGGGAGGAATTTCCTATACATAAAGAAAAAAGGGAAAGGGAAATACTTGAACTAATTCATACTGATGTATGTGGACCTATGCAAACTAGATCTATTGGTGGATCATGGTATTTTCTTATTTTTGTGGAAGATAGATCTAGATATACATGGGTTTATTTCATAACAAGAAAGAGTGATGTGTTTGAGTACTTTAAAGAATTTAAGAATATGGTAGAAAAACAAATTGGTAATTACATCAAAATTTTGAGATCTGATCAAGGGGGAGAATTCAAATCAAGAGAATTTAATCAATATTTTAAAAGAAATGGGATTCCACAATAATTTACAGTGCCACATACACCTCAGCAAAATGGAGTTGTTGAGAGGAAAAGCAAAACACTAGTTGAATGTGAACATAGTATGCTTCAAGGTAAAAATATCTCTAATGTCTTTTGCGTTGAAGCCATTAATACTGCTGTTTATTTGAAAAATAGGAGTCCAACCAAAAGTTTTGAGCTTAAAACACCTTTTGAAGCATTTTATGGGTACAAACCAAAAGTGAGTCATTTAAGAGTTTTTGGTTGCAAGGAATTTGCTCACATTCCTAAAGATGAAAGAGGAAAACTTGATGCAAAGTCAATTAAGTGCATATTTATTGGTTATTGTGATAAACAAAAAGCATACAAGTTGTTTGATCCCAATACTCATAGACTGCTTGCAAGTAGGGATGTGGTGTTTCATGAGATTGCTAATGAAGGTGATAAAATAAATAATACTAGTGTATGGCATGATATTGATGAATATGTCAAATTAGATACAAGTGTTGGACAAGAACAAGAACAAGCACAGGAACAGATACCAACTGAAGAGCAATGAGCATCAAGCAGTCATGATACTCGAAGAAGAGGAGAGGGGACTCCGCAAAGCAAAAAGAAAGACGAAAGCAGTAAAAATCCAAGAAGGTCATCACGTCAAAGTCAAGTACCTGTAAAGTATAAATATTATGCATTAATGTCTCAGGTTATGAATGTTGTAGAACCTTCAAGCTATGATGAAGCTAAAGAATATGAAGAATGGAGAAATGCAATGAGTGAAGAATATAACTCTATAATTAAGAATGACACATGGGAATTAACAAAATTGCCTAAAACAAAGTTCCCATAGGATGCAAATGGCTTTATAAATCTAAATTTAATGTTGATGGAAGTATTCATAAATATAAAGCTAGATTGGTTGCCAAAGGATATTCACAAAAGGAGGGAATTGATTATGAAGATAATTTTGCACCTGTAGCTAAGTTGAGCACAATTAGAATTATAATTGCATTAGCTACAAAATATAATTGGAAAATGCATCAGTTAGATGTCAAATCTGCATTTTTGAATGGTGAGTTAAAAGAAGAAGTTTATTTAGTTCAGCCTGAAGGGTTTGTAAAACATGGACAGGAGCATTTGGTTTGCAGGTTAGAGAAAGCTTTATATGGCTTGAAACAAGCACCAAGATCATGGTATGTGAAAATTGATTCTTTCTTTTATGAGAAAGGTTTTATGAGAAGCAAGAATGATCCTAACTTATACATCATGGAAGATGAAGACAAGAGTGTTGCTTTAATATCTGCATATGGTGATGATCTAATCGTAACAGGAAATACATGCAAGTTGATTGAAAAAATAAAAAATCAGTTGTCACATGTATTTGAGATGAAGGATCTTGGTGAATTGCATTATTATTTAGGTCTTGAAGTTTGGAGGGAACCTGGTAAGACACTGATCACAGAAAGAAAATATACAAGGGGAAATCCTTAAAAGATTCAATATGATTGAATGCAAGGCAACATCTACTCCTTTAAAAAAGAATGTCAAATTGTGCAGTGATGATGGAACCAAAGAGGTCAATGGAACTATGTACCATCAGCTGGTGGGAAGTATGAATTATCTCACCAATGGCAGGCCAGATATAACATATTCTATCAGCATAATTAGTCATTTCATGGCTCAGCCTTGTGAAAGACATTGGAATGTAGCAAAGAAAGTCCTTCGATATTTGAAAGGAACACTTAATTTTTGTATTATGTATACTAATGAATTTGATGTTGAATTTCCAGGTTATTTTGATTCTTACTGGGCTGGAAATCCAGATGATAGGAAATCTACTATTGGATACGTGTTCAATATTGGTTTAGGACCAATATCATGGAGTGTTGAAAATAATACTTAGAGGGGGGGTGAATCAGAATTATCTAGTTCTTTTACCAAATCTTCCTTATTTACACTTTGAATTATTTTTTTTCATATCAGTACCATAAAATAATGAGCATGAACAAGAAAAACAGACAGTCACATCAAAGAACACTAGATATAAGGTGGAAACCCAATGTGGGTGAAAACCACCTGCTGCAATATGTCTCTATCTTCTTTCAAATTAGAAACTCCTTCTACAATGGTCTTGTACTGGTGCAGTCCTCTACCAGTACGCGGGCTGCAACCTGCAGAGAGCTACAACTCTCTCTCTTTTTCCAGTCTCTTCTGGAAGGGAGCTACAACCCCCTACTTCTTTTCAAGGACCACATTTCATAAATCTTCAAACTAGATCAATATACATCAAACGATCATCAAGTACATTCAACAGTCAGCTGTAGTAACCAGATCAACATTAACAGAAAAATTCAGTCAACAGAAGATCTTAAGACAGATACACAGTTTTCTTTTCACTGGCCTACGGCCCCATGCACTTCACCTTCTGCGCCCCTGTGTATACCCACAGGCATCGTTCTGTTGCACCGCGTGCCTACACACTTGTTCTTCAATCGCTCTACGTACTGTTGCTCAAGGTATGCATCCAGATACACTATCGCGCCGCGTACTTCACTAAAGCCACGCACCCAAAGACACTATCGCGCCACGTACTGTTTTTGTGCGTACGCACCTGAACCTCTGTCACTCTTGGTACCCACGCACTGCCCCTTCGTCGCCTCTGCATACACACGCGCTGCGCCTTCATTGCTTCTACGTACCCACGCACTGCCCCTTCGTCACCTCTGCGTACCCACGCACTCGCACCGTTAATCACCTCCGTACCTCTGATTAGGGCTGAAATACAGTCAGATGCTCAGATATGGTCTTGCACTCGAGAGATCACCCTTCACAGATTCGCTTTCAATTTCTCTTTTATAGATCAAGCTTTTAAACCAAGAACCCAATATTTCAGATCTTAAGATATTCAACCCAAAAGCATACTCAAGCCAAATGATCTCCTTTTCTTTATATAGGCAAGCTCTTCCTCAAATCATGGATCAATACCATGGGCCAAAACCATAATAACACAATACCTTCGGCTAAATACTAAGGGTTAAACATAAGAAACCCCACGTGTGCGCGTTTTACTGCCTTGAAGTGTGTGAACTGGGGTACGCACCTCATGAATGGGTAACATGCATGTCTGGACGCGGTCCCTGCACGACATACCTGCGGGTACTCATCTTTTGAACTGTTCTCCTGCGTACTTCTTAATTCTAATCATATTGAGAGCCATGCCATGGGTGTTGCCATCAAGTACAACATCTGTAACATATAACCTCACCAGAAACATAATTCCAACAATCTCCCCCTTTGGACTTGATGGCAACCTCAAAAACTTCAGCGACATTCTCCCCCTTTGAAATCAAGGGCAAAGGGTTATGTTCCCCCTAAGAACATGCTCCCCCTATGAACCAGATTTGCAAGGAAGAACCATAATCCACCAGACACCATTAATGACCAAGAAAGAGATAGAGACATATTGTAGCTATATTCAGACCAGCTTTCATGACCTCCTTTTGTACATCCTCCATAATGCCAACAATGCATTATATGCTCCCCCTGAACCTGTGCCGCAACCCAGCACATGTACGCATATACCCTAGATGAATCATGCGTACAACCAACAATAAGAAGAGTCTCAAAAATAAGATGATGCATCAACAACCCCCAGCTTTTGCCTAAGGTATTCAAAAGTCTCCCTGGGCAATGGTTTTGTGAGAATATCAACAACTTGTTCCTTAGAAGGAACATACTCCAACTTGACCTTTTGTTCAAGAACTTGTTCCCGAAGAAAATGATACTTGATCGGTATATGTTTGGTCTTTGAATGCATGACTGGATTCTTTGAAATGCTGATTGCACTTGTGTTATCACATAAGATGGAAATACGTGGTGTACAATTGATTTGAAAATCCTGCAAAGTCTGCATCATCCAAAGGAGTTGAGTGTAGCAAGATGCAGCAGCAACATATTCCACTTCAGCTGTAGACAAGGCAATCGAACTCTGTTTCTTCCTGAACCAAGATACTAATATAGAACCCATAAAGAACGCACCACCACTTGTGCTCTTCCTGTCATCCACGCTTCCGGCCCAATCTGCATTTGTATAAGCATGAAGTGTGAGATCTGTATCTCTAGGATACCATAAGCCATAATTTTGTGTCCCTTGAAGATATTTGAAGATTCTCTTCACTGCCTGAAGATGCGTCTCCTTTGGATTTGCCTGAAATGTTCCAACTATTCCTACTGCATGCATGATGTCCGGTCGGGTACCTGTCAAATAAAGTAGACTTCCAATCATAGATCTGTAGGTTGGTTGATGTACTGCTGCAGATTCATCATTTGCACTGAGGCTACATCCTGTGACCATGGGTGTACATACTGGTTTTGCATCTTCCATGCCATATTTCTTCAAGATCTGTTTGAGATACTTGTTTTGAGATAAAAAGATTCCTCCTTCCTTTTGTTGGATTTGCAAACCAATGAAATATGTCAGTTCTCCCAGCAAGGACATTTCAAATTCTTTCTGCATGACCAAGGCAAAGCTTTGACTCATGTCTTCTTCATTGCTGCCAAAAATAATGTCATCTACATACACAACAAGTACTAGCAATTTGTCATTTTCAATTTTTATATAAAGATTGCTATCTGCTGATCCTTTTGAAAAACCTTGTTGATGAAGATATTTGTCCAAACGATAGTACCAAGCCCTTGGAGCTTGTTTGAGCTCGTAGAGAGCCTTTTCTAATCTGCATACAAGATTTGGATCATTTCTAAGAATGAACCCATCTGGTTGTTCGATGTATACTTCTTCTTCCAAGTCTCCATTCAGAAAGGATGATTTCACGTCCATTTGAAATACTTTGAAGTTTTGACAACTTGAGAGAGCAAGGAACATTCGGATGGGCTCAAGTCTTGCAACAGGAGCAAAGGTTTCTTCAAAGTCTATTCCTTCTTGCTGCGCATACCCTTTACAAACAAGTCTGGCCTTGTTTCTAATTACTTCTCCATTTTCATTCAATTTATTTCTGAAGACCCATTTTGTTCCGATAACATTCTTATCCTTTGGTCTAGGAACCAGTTCCCAAGTGTTGTTCCTTTCGATTTGCTCAAGTTCTTCATCCATTGCTTTTATCCAACATTCATCTTTGCATGCCTCTTTCACATTTTGTGGTTCAGTAGAGGAGAGTAATGCAAAATAGCTTGAGGCTTCTGCAACTGTTCTTCTTGTTTGTACACCTGCTTCTTTCTGCCCCATAATCTGAGATTCTGGATGATTCTTCTGAACATATCTGGATGGAGTCTTTTCTTCTATTCTTGTCTGCTCCTCTGGTTCTTCTTGAGGTTCTTCATCATTCTTTTGTTGAGGGTAGCCTTCATCTTCTTCGATGTCTTCATGATGTACTTGTCTAGGGATGTATCCCTTCTCATCAACCACTACATCAATGCTTTCAACAATTCTGCCAGGTCTTTTATTGTAGCACTTGTATGCTTTGCTATGTGGAGAATGCCTTCATCTGCTCTAGGTTCAAGTTTGCCAAGCTGCTCATCAGTATTCTTAATATAGCATTTTCTCC